>BQNB010007214.1:5742-91560 GCA_026074375.1 Tanacetum coccineum | reverse complement strand
CACAGCTTATGAATAGAACAGAAATAAGAGCAAATGTTAAACAAGAATAAGGTGTACCTTGGATTCACCTAGCAAGAACAGGACAGAATAATAAGCTAAATGAGCTTATAGCTTAATTCAAATAAGCTCAATTCGAACCAACAACAACCTAAACTAGTCCTAATGCTATCCAATAGCTCTAACCCCTTGATACCATAGCAGCCGTCCAATTCCAATAGGTATCAAGTCTTCATCAAATGAACAACAAACACAAACGCAAACTCTTTTAACAGAATTAAAATGAAACACAAATTAACATGAAATGAATCTTTTATTAAAACTGAAATAGTTTCTTACAATACGAAATGAAATAACATTAAATTGAAATTACATTAAAATAACTACTAAAATAAACTGAATCGACAAATTTAACTACTACAAAAATATATAAAAATCACCACTAATTTCCCTCCCCGAGTGCTGGAATGAGGGGGTATTTATACCCAAAGCTTCACCTCCTCTCTTCATCTAGATCCTTCTATTCATCTTCATATCTTGGCCCTTGGTTCTTTCTCTTTCCTTGATCTATCACATCAACCGTTGGATTTAAATGTGTATACACCCGGATCATTGACGTGGCAAGTGTGTGTTAGTTTTATGAGTGTATACTCACTCCCACGTTATATCCACCAATCACAATCACTCAAAAGGTTTACTAGGGTTGGGTTAGGGTTTGATTGATAGTGATGGATGGGTTAAGGGATGTGAGGGGATAATTAACCCCATGGTTAATTGGTATAGGGTGAAGATTGGTTGAGTTAGGGTTCGGGTAGGTGTGAGTGTGTTCTTGAGTGTGTGTGTGAGTTAAATCCGAATTGGGGTAAAATGGTGAACAGTAATTGATAATGAGTTATAACTTTGATCGGGTAAGTCGGGTTAAGGGTCGGGTAATTGGGTTAGGGGTTTGGCTGTGATTGGACGAGAGATGGATCACGGGTTTATTTGACCCGGGTCAAGACCCGCGACTTTTGTATATCTTTGGGGAAATTACATTCCCGGCCCTTGTGTTTGGCAAGCACTTTTAGGCTTAATATTATAACTTCCATAAATTGCATATTCAGCCCTTGAACTTTAATGGAGTTTGGTTTTGGTTGACTGTGGGTTAGCTGCAGTTGACTGTAGAAGGCTGAGGCATGATCTCTCTGGCTTTGGCTTTGATTTCTTTAGCTTCTTGATCACTCATCCGTTCTCGTGTTCGTTTTTTACTGATTTCTTGTGATATTTGACATATCCATACCTGCACACATAAAACTCAGATACAAGCACATTTTTGCCATTTTTGATCCGTTTTGGGTTTATTTGGGTCTTTTTAAGCATAAATAGATATGTGTATTCTACACTTATCACTTATCTTCCAATAGCTTGAAAATCCAAATTATAAGTAATGAAACAGTAACTTTCCTTTAACTTTAAAAAAAATGTTGAATGAGTTAAAAACAGTTTCTATAAGCTTAAAAGAGCTTATAAGAATGACTTGTGAACACAAAACAACTTGAATGCATAAGCTTAAAAGACAGAATTTGAAAACTTAGAAAACTAAAATTTCATTAACTGTAAAAGGATTGCAAGGCTTTGAAATGTAAAGACAGAAATTTAAAGACAAGAAAAAATAAATTAAAACATGAAAAGTAAATTTAAGCTAAAACTACACTACTCCCTTTTACAAAGGAAAACCTAAACTATATATAGGCGAATAAGCTGTGCTTGTTGTGTTTCTTTAGTGAGGAGATTCAAGTCTTCATCTAAGCCATCCAATTTGAGTGCTCACCAAGCCTTTTGATCTAAACCCTCAATTTTTGTCATTATCCTTAAACGAATTGGGTGATAGAGGATTGCCAACCTGGATTTTGGTGTTTTGTGTGGTGGGATAAGGTTGATATGTTGTAGGGTTAACAAACACGCACAAAGTGTGAGAGATATACAACGTCTTTTAGGGCGGGAAAATTGGTTTAAGTGGGTGCAGGGTATATGTTTGGTGAAATGGAAAAAGTAGTCCTTCAATTTGTATGTTGATATTGCAAGTTAAGTCCTTGTGGTGTATAAAGTTTTAGGAGTTGGCAATTCAAGTCCCTCAAAGTGTTATGAGCTATTGCAGGGAGGGTCCTTTGTGGTATAACACCGTTAAGGGTCAAGGAAGCTTGGGCCTAACTTCGTTAAAAAGAGAATTTGGTCTAGAGGTTATTTGGTTGGGCTTATGTTTATTTAAAAGAGTTTAATTGAGTGAAATATGTAAGTGGGTTGATCCAGGCCTACTAGGTGGGTACGGGTGGGCCCACTTTTGACAATTTAGGCTTTCGGGTTCGGTTTTCAATGCTCAATATATATAAAATATAATACTTTAAAAGAGTAATTAAGAAAATTACCAAGTCACCCTTGATAAAATTCACTCTCAAAAATATATATAATATAATATATAATACGTATATTAAACCGGGAAAATATGATCACCCGGGTCGTTTCCCCCAACGACTAGTGAAATTGAAACCACGTTTTAATTCGGATTATGATTTGAATGAAGCAAAGATGTTTGATAAGCTATGACTACTAAATAAAAGAAAACAACAATTAAACAATTACGGGAATCAATTAAAACGCGACAATTAAGCAAGTTAACTAAATTTAACCCTAAGAGTGCAAACTAATTTTCTATACCTAAATTAGGATAAAAGAAAATTTTTAAGAAAAAGAAATTACTATTTTTGGCTTTTTAGATTAAAAGATATGATTTTTCTAAAATTTAAACTAATTAAAAACTATAAAAAAAAATATTAAAAATAGAATCCTAAATTTTTTATAAAAATCACACTAAATAAAGAAAGTGTGCAGAAATTTTATAAAAATAAAAGCCCTAATTTTTACTTTTTGTTTAAAGATTAATTAAACTAATTAAAACTAAACCCTAATTATTAATTAAAATTAATTAAAAACTAATTAAAAACTAACTTAGGGACTAACTGTGTAAAAGACATAAGGACTAACGGGACTGATTGGCAATTCTTTAAACTATATATAATAAAATATATAATAAAATATATAATAATATTTATAATCTAAAGACAAAACACAAATCAATGAAACCAGGAAGCAGTATAGAATGTTCCCGGGTCGTTTATCCCCAACGAGGCTGTGTTGGAAAATCGATACAGTCGGAAGATTGGAGTTTGAATGAGAGAAATGATTTGAGGGTGTGGAAAGCTAAGTTAAACAATAACAAATAAAAACGATTAAGAAAAACCTAAAAATTATAAAGTTAAGCTAAAAAACGAGAGCACGAATCCCGAACAAAGGGTCCAAAACCTAAAATCTTCAAAATTAACCCTACAAAGAAATTTTCACTTCTAAACTACTCTAGGGGACGAATAACGAAGAATGAAAAAGACTAGACTGAAAATAGAGATCGTTTGACCCAAAAACGAGTCAAGACAAAAGCCGTACCCGAGCCTCGTTCTTTAAAAATCAAAAAGTTACAAAAATGACCCTACGAAAATGTTTGCATTTTTCCTACAAAATATATGACTAAAGAAAATTTTCTAAAAAAGAAAAATATTTTTTTTGATAATTTTTGAATTTTTTATGAATTTTTTAAACTTTTAACTAAATTAAATTATAAAAAATACTAAACTATTTTTAAAAATTCTAAAAAATTTACCTAAAATACTTTACACTAATACTAACCTACGAAAAATAAGAAACCCAAACTCGGCTTATAAATAAGCCGAGAATAAGCTAAAAACAGCTTATGGCTTATAATAGGCCAAAGTGGTTAAATATTAAACCACTTGGGACTCTAACAGAGAAGTCCCAAGGGCGCAGCGGTAACACTTTGGTTATAAAAGAGGGGTGTATGAGGGTTGAGGTCCGGGTTCGAGTCTTGCTCACCCGGGTCACCCTTTGTCTCCTCTTTTTTTTATGAAAACTTTTTAAACAAACTTGTTAAGCTCATCGAGCTTAACATTTTTCATAACTATGACTTTTTGAAAAAAACTTATAAATAAACTGAAAAAGAGCTTTTAAAACAGACAGTAGCTTAAATAAGCTAAAAAGGCAAAAATGGTTTATGGCACTTGACTTTTTGGACTATTAAGCTAGAGTTTGGACAAATAAGCTTAAAGAATTAACTAACCTATCCTAAATAAGCACTAAAGAGCTAAAATCTACAACTAAATAAGCTTAAAAGGGCTTAAACTAGACAGAAACTTAAATTAAGCTTAGGGAAAAAAGTGGCTTATCTTTTTAACTGTTAACACAAAGTAAGCAAGCAAATGCAAGAGTATGAGCAAGCACAGCTTAACACCATCATAAAGAACTACTAGGAGCACAAATAAGCAATTGGAATAAGCCCAATAAGCCAAAAAATTAGCTTAAACACTCAGCAGTACTAACTTAAGAGTTAGTACTGCTAGAGTAAATTTTAAGCCTAGGGACAAACTTTTGGCTTAAAAATAAGCAACAAAAAGGCATCTAAGTCTGAAACAAAGGGCTTAATAAAAGATTAATTGGCATCTAGAAAGCCAAAAGCTAAGTCTGAGGCCCCTAATAAGCTAGAACAAGATGGCTTAAAGATAACCCCAGCACCAGGGCAAAATAAAACCTAAACAAGGAGCTTACTTTGACAGCTAAATAAGCAGTCAAATAGCTCAAAATTAAAAGTTAAAGCTAAAATATTAAGCTTGGCTTAAAGTGAGCTTATGCTCAAAGATTCATCAACTGAAAAACTTTTTTTTTTTGGAAGATTTGGAATGAAAATCTTTAACTAGTTCCACATGTGAAAATTCTATATATAAAATATATTGACAGAAGGTTGACAAATACTAGGGACCCTAAGGCTTTTGCTACTTGGTTTTGGCACACACAAATGACTTTAAAATAACACTACAACTTAAGTTCACTAAATCTTATCCAAATAAGCACTTTGGAACTTTTATAAAACCACAGTTTTAAGAAACAGATTAGAAAACTTGAAAAACACTTTGTGGACTTAAAAATTTTAGAAAACAGGTTTAAATAAGCTTAATAATGCTAACCAACTTTGGACAATTGACACCAACCCATCACCTCACCATTTTGACCCATTTTGGTCTTATCCCAAACACCCTATTATATTTTTAAAACTGATTTTAAAACTTTTAAAAGCTGATTTAGGCACTCATTTTTAAAACAAAGATCAAACAAGCATTAATAAGCATAAAGAGGACATAAACAAGTAAGACAAACAAGAATAAAGCAACGAAATAAGCACAAATAAGCTGTTGCTACAGTAACTTTTAAGCAAAAGTTTAAAAAGAAGGCATACCTTAATCCTTGCTCAAACAGGATTTTTGAATTCCTAAATAAGCTCTAAAACCTACATAAGCTTATAAAAGCTTAACTAAGAAAACCCAAAGAGCCATCCATTATTGCTCATTCATCCACTTGATCAAACAGTAACCCGTTTTTTTCCTTTTGAATTTTTCTTAAATTTTGATCACAGTTTTAAAACAGATTAATAAGAGCTTATATTCAAAGCTTATATGGTTGTTTAAAGAAACAAAATGTAACTAGACACAATGTAAAATTAAAGCTGAATTTTCATTTAAAAGAAAGTACAAGTACATTAAAAGAAACTAAACTGAACTAAAACTTAACACACTAAAAAAACTAACTCACTAAAAACTATCTTTGCCTCAAGGGCTTACAACAGCTTAAATAGTAAAAACGAGCTAGGGTTTTTGTCTCTTCTCTTCTTTCCTTGGTGTGCTTCTTTGTAGACACAAAAACAGCATATGTGTGCTTGTTGTGAGAGTGTAGAAAACACACTCAAATCCTGGCCCTTGGATTATCTTGGTGCCCACTCATTTTTATGTCAACCATTGATCCGATTTGTGGGAATTAGGATTGCCATCGTAGACAAAGACATGTGGGGGGGTGGGGTTTATGAGGGTGATTGGTTAGGGTTGTGGACAGCAAACGGGAATGGGGGAAATGCCAGAGGTGGGGTATTGAGCTTGGGCGGGAAATTAATGGGGAAGATATACAGTACTTCAAAACAGGGGTGAAGTTTGGGGTGTTGTCACAATTGGTCCCTCAAGGATATATTACTAGTTGCATCACACGTCCTTGTGTTATATGAAAGTTTTGGACATTGGCAGTTTCACCCCTTGAAAGTTATATTGAGTATTACACCACAAGTCCTTGTGGGTTACAACCATTAGCAGTGGCAGACTTGACCTTGTGTATCTCCTTTGGCAATTGGCAGTTTTGGCCCTTGTGAGTATTTTCTTCTTTTCCCTCTTTAAAATAAGTTAGGGACTTGGCAAGTTTGGCCCCTAAACTTATTTTTCTTCACTTTTTGACTTTCTGATTTGTAGGGTTACATTGGTGACTTTTCATAATTGGGCTTTGACTGACTTTGTCTTATTCCACTCTTATCCCATTCGTGCCCGGTTTTTGTCATTTATGGGGCTTCGTTTTTCGTCCTTTTCTTAGATATCCGTTCCTGCACAACACAATTAAGGCAAAAAAAGGCATATATTTTATGGCATTTTAATCCGTTTTGTTATTTAACTTGTTTTTAAAGGTAAAAGGTGTGTGTAATTAAGCACATACCAAAATCCCCCATACTAAGGTATTGCCGTGTCCTCACGCAATGCTATGAAGTAAGCATTTAGAAAACTAAAAATCTCAATCACCCTCGACTAATAACTTGGAAAAGTAGCTAAGTGTTCATCGAGGAAGTTAAAGACTCATAAGTTTTGAAAATCCCCGTCTTTACCATTTTTTTTATATACACCTATTTTTACACATCTTTTTGTATTTTTCATTTTTCATTAATAAACTAGAACGTTTTGACTTCGATATTAAATAACTTTAATGCTCAAGAACAAGATGCATTTCGATCCGAGAATGCCCCAAAAAGGATAAATTCATCGTTCCCGACTTTTCACTTATTCCAAACCAAGCTTAAAACAAAATCACTGTTAATTATGAGCTAAGATGCTAACACTACTCATATTTGCAATTTGTAAACTTTTTACTCCCGACAATTTATATCTTAAGGTGTATTCCTATTTTTGGAAATTTCAACCATGGATCAACGATTTTGCAACATTCTGATGTTTCCGTTCCACCCGATGATAATGATTTGAAGGCGAGATCATCCCATGTAGCGACTTTCGTCTCGGCACATCCCAACCTTGCGTTAAGTGACCAGGCTTTTGACACCCCACAGAGACTAGTATCGGGACTCACGGACCTTAGGTTTCAAAAACTCTCAGGTTTCCTATGCACATAGCTATAAAATATAATAGCCAAAGGTGTGTGGATTACAAAAGCATATTTGAATTAAAACAAAAAGAGATCTTTTATTCACGACTTAATAAATTAACCATTATATGCAATTGATAAACTCGACCTTTTAGAAGGCAGCCAACATCGGTTGTGAGCCGCAAGATACAGCAAAACATTTATCATTGTCTCGATTATTAATCTTACAATGGGTTTTCTTTAGAAGTCTGTAACATCAGTTGTGAGCCGGCAAGATACAGCAAACTTTTATCAACCCACAGTTTATATTTATTATTTTTTTTCATTTTTCATCATTTTTTTTTAATTATTAAAACGTCTTTTTGAAAAATTAAGTATAAATTTGAACTAACTCTAAAGTTTTTGCTAAACGACTACATAAAATTATTGAGTTTAAGTTTTTTAATTCCAAAAGTAGCACGTATATTAATCAGGTTAGAATCTTATGGGAGAAAAAGCGACAAATTACACACATGAGCTCTTAAGATTTCCAAATAATCCTTGTTTAGCATCCCAACTCATACTTAACACTATCATTTTTCATTCTTCCCCGAGATAATTCGCGAACCTTAGTCTCAAGTTAAGGAAACAAGCGTAGAGCAACACGCTCGATCGAGTCAAAATTTACTCTTATTCTACCCAGCAGGAAAGTCAAAATTGTGAAGAAAAAAAAATTCATTTTTTTTTTGAAATTTTGGTGGTAAAAACGGGATTACGTGAGAAACAACGGCTGCAGGCACAATCAAATCAAAGATCCCCCCATACTAGAATTAAACATCGTCCTTGATGTTTTACGAAGGGTTTCTACGTAAATCCTAAGCCGTTTATTAAGTATGCTTAAAGATAAATGTTAGTCAATAAGATTAGGATATCGGATACCCCAAAATGGAAGCTGATGGGATAGTGAAGCTCATGTGATCGAAGGACAAATACTGCGAGTACGAGAGGCTTCAAAAATCTAGGACATCCTGGATAATACAGCACAAAACACAAAACATGGAAAAGGAAAGAGGCAAGCCTCCTCACAACAACTAAACACTTATTCATTACTAAGCTAGAATACTACTACTACTGATAAACTAGGATAAGCATGGGGTGCCTCCCACGAAGCGCTTGTTTAGGGTCACTAAGCTTGACCCAATTCCCTGAATTAGTTGTCCTTAGGGAATGTTTGGAGGTCCGGGATATCCATAGCAGGGATATCACCTCCAAAGTAGTGCTTGAGACGATGACCATTTACTTATGACTTTTGGACCCAGAGTTTTGGGATAACACCAACGGTGCCATACGGGAAAACTTGAACAATGGTAAATTGGGTCCGACCAAACTGGACTACATTGCCGGAGAAAAATTTACAATCTTGAGTTAAAGAGGAGACTGATCACCGACTTTGAAAACGCGGTTTTTGAGTCTTTGCGTCCTGAAACCTCTTAGTTTTCTCTTTGTAGAACAAAAGAATTTTTCATAGGCTTGAATCACGCAGTTCACTTAATTCATTGAGATTGCCCTTATCCGTGAACCCCCGCTGCTTAAGATTCAAAGTATGCATGTTTAAGGGCCCAGTAAGCTTTGGGCTCCAACACAATCGGCAGAATGACATGCCTTTCCATAAACAGCTTGTACGGAGTGCACACTATGGGGTGTATTTGAACGTCTGTTACGGATGGCCCAGAGAGCGTCCATCCAATTTGTCCGACCAAGAGGCACGATTTTCTCCCACTGTCCTTACAAGATTCTTTTTAAACCATGATTGATACTTCAACCTGCCCCTTGTCTAGGGAATGTTACGCTGTGGAGATACGATGAGGTACTCCATATTGTAATCATTACCTTTGGCAAAACAGTCATTGCAAAAAAGTGTTCTACGATACTATGATGGCACGGAGGGGGGGGGTGGGGGGAAGCACCACATCTGGCAAAGAGAGATTTAAGAAATTTGTCAAACTACTCTGCGTCGTTGGTAGGGAGCACTTTGCTCTAAACCCATTTTGACAGATAGTCAACCGCCAGCGAGTACCAAAAAAAAGTATTTTTTGCCTATAGAAGATGGTAACGGTCCCTATAAGTCGATGCCACCAAACTCAAAGATTCACAAACTTGGATAGAATTTTGAGGCATCTCATCCCTTTGTGAAAATTTTCCTTGTCTTTGGCACGAGTCACAATTTTTAACCAACTCGTGGGAATCTTTATATATTGAGGGCCAAAAGAATCCGGCATCAAAGACCTTTTTGGCGGTGAGATTGCACCCATGATGTCCCCCGTTGGGCCATTTGTGGCAAGTCTTCGAGAATGTCGAGAGCTTCTTTGCCGTGCACACACCGCCAGATCATTTGATCCGCACAGATTTTGAACAAGAAGGGGTCATCCCAGAAGTAGTGTTTGACATCTTTGAAAAACTTGTTTTTCTGTTGGGATGACATTCCCTTGACAATGAAATTCCTCGCATGGTAGTTTGCGAAATCTGCAAACCATGGGGTACTATCAACACGAAGAGCAACCGATCCAAAGAGTTTGAAGAGGAAATGTTTCCGTGATTTCCATTGTTTCTCTGAGTTTATCTTGATGGGAGAGGTTCTCTAGTCTGGAAAGATGCTCGGCGCCAGATTCACTGGTTTTTTTTTTTTTTGTTTTTTGGGGTTGGGGTGTGTTTTTTTCTCCTCATTTTTGTCTCGGGTGACAACATCGAATTCTTGGAGCAAAAGGATCCACCGCATTAGTCTTGGCTTAGCATCTTTCTTAGTGAAGAGATACTTTATAGCAGAATGGTCGGTGTACACTATGAGCTTAGACAAAACAAGATATGACCGAAATTTCTCAAAAGCGTACACTACAGCAAGTAATTCTTTTTCGGTCGTAGTGTAGTGTGCTTGAGCTTCAGTCATGGTTTTGCTGGCATAGTGTATTGGTTGAATTGCTTGTTCCTTCTTGCCACTAGGACAGCCCAATTGCAAACTCATCTTGCACACACATTATTTCGAAGGCAAGTCCTAGTTGGGAGCAATCAAAATCGGAGCCTTAGTCAATTTTCTTTTAAGTGTATTAAAGGATTCGATACACTCTTTTGAGAGAAAAATGGAGTCTCTTTTTTCAAGCAGTGAGTCTTTTGGGCGGGCTATTTTTGAGAAATCTTGTATGAATCAGTCGGTAAAAACCGGCATGCCCCAAGAAAACATCGACACCTTCACAGTTAGTCGGGTGAGGAGCCTGCGATAACGTCAACTTTAGCTCGATCGACCTTAATTCCTGATTTAGAGATTTTGTGTCCAAGAACAATGCCTTCTTTACATGAAGGGCTTTTTCTCCCAATTAGGACCAATTGGTGTCTTCAACCGTTTAACATTTGTCTAAATGTGATTAGGCATGTAGAGAAAGAATCCCAAAAGACTGAAAATGTCATCCATAAACACTTCCATCGTTTTCTCGATCATTCGTGAAGATATCCATCGATACATCGTTGGAACGTGACCAGGTGCATTGGCATAGCCCAAAAGGCATCGGCGATAGGCAAATGTTCCGTATGGGAAAATAAAGTTGTCTTTTCTTGATCCTCGGTCTATGAGGCAACTGGAAATAACCCGAAAAGCCACGAGGAAACAATAGAATTGGTTTCCCCGCTAGTCTTTCAAGCATTTGGTCCATGAAGGGAAGTGGAAAGTGGTGCTTTTCCGGGAACCTATTCAACTTGTCTATAGTCGATGCATACTCCTTCCACCCTGTGACCAATCGCTCGGAATAAATGCCATTTCATTGTTCTTGACGATGGTCATGCCTACCCTTGCATGTGGTACACAATGCACCGCGGGCTTTACCCATGACCTGTCAGAGATCAGATAAATACATCGCGGGCGTCCAAGAAGCATTTCAACTTCTTCTTGATGACGTTATGGAATTATTGGATTTACCCGCCATTGGATGCTGAACCATCGTTTCGTAGTCCTCTTCCATGAGATTTTTTAGGTACTAAACACTAGGTCGATACCCTTGAGAAATCAAAAGATTCCAAGCGATGGCCGCTTGTGGAGACTTAAGAAACCTCGATTAAGCTGGCCTTTTCCTCAGTCTTCAAGGTCTTTTGCAATTAATGACGGCAACTTGACGTCACCCTCCAAAAATGCATATTCCCAAATGGGAGGTGGCAAGTCCTTGAGCTCAACCTCAGAGGGCTCATTAACTGAAGAATTTGCTTCACAGATTTTAAGATCTTTTCGAGTTTCCGGAAAAGAAGTTCCTTGATTAGGAGGTGGTGGTGATGGATCACTATTAAGAATTTATTCGAGGAGAAGTATGTCCCCATCAGGGTCATAATATATAGGATCAACTTCCAGTGAAGTTAGATCATCTCTAAAGCAAGAAAGATGTCAGCAACTTCAAAAATGAGAAAATCACTGCCCCGAATGAGTTAAAGTAGGAGAGGTGGTAAAAACGATTGGATCATAGTAAGGAGTGGGATTGCCACTTGAGATCACATCTGAGAAACCAAGAACTTCTTGAGAGTATTCTTCACAAGCCATATCAATGACGTCAATTCAGTTTGTCGTCATATGATTGTAGTTAGCCATGTATCTCGAAGTTTGGTCCAGATTGAATGTAATGGCCTCTCTGCCAACACGAATGTTTATTCTCACCCCTCATAAACCATTCGATTAATGCATGTCAACTGGTCTATAAGAAATCTCCGAGGATAAAAGGAACTCGGGGGTCAGCTCAAAATCGACGACTACAAAATCAGCATGGTGGAAAGGGGGAAAAAAAGGGGGGAAAAAAAAAAAAAAAAAAAAAAAGAAATTGGAACTTCCCCATCGTTACATAGACGTCTTCACTATACCGATGGTTCAGAAATTGATCGATCCATAACTCAGGTCAGCAAGTCGGGTAGTTCAGGGCGAAGAGAGAGATTTTTCCAGACGAATATGGCCATAAGATTAATACTTGCGCATGATCGGCGAAGGCGTTGCATGCATTAATCCAGAAAAATCACAAGGAAATGAGAAAACGGCCAGGGTCTCCAAGTTTCTTTGGTAACTTGTTTAGGATGACTGCTGAGCAATTCTCATTCAATGGGGTCCTAGCCATTTCACTTAACTTTTCCTTGTTTCCGATTAAGGTTTTTAGAGTCGAGGCGAATTTTGGCATAAGCATCAAGGCATCCGTAAAGCTAATTTCGAAACTCAAATCTCGAAAGATTTCATAGAAATATTCTAAATTGTCGTTACTTTCTCACGACGCTTTCATCAATTTCTCTGAAGGAAATGGAATCGATGCTTTTTGGTTAGGCCTTGAAGCACTAACTGGAGCATTTACGGGCTCAAGATGATTCATGATTGACAATAGGGATAACCAGAGGTTGTGACCATCTTCCGAAGCTTCCGTTATAATTAGGAAGGCATCGTATCCTTTGTGACCTCGGGTTCATTCTACCACTTTAGGAGTAAGAAAGTAGTATGAATCGTGGGTCCCTTGTAAGCTACACCACTTCGAGTGGTAATACCCTTTAAAATCCTCTTTCGGGATAGTACGGTGTTTACTAGGGAGAGTTCCCTAAGTAGAGGCGGTATTGGAAGTGACAAATTTGGAAAGCATGTCGGTGAGATTGGTCAATTGATTTTGCTTGTTTTAACCTTGAGTTTGCATGTTCCTCATCACAGCATCATTAGCCTTTACGTAGGCTTGGAAATCTTCCTTCGATACACCTTGAATTTTGAGGAGCTTGGAGCTTGTTAGGCGAGCTTAATAAGCAAGGAGGTATGAACAACCTGAGTCGATAGATGATTAACCTTGATGAACCGGGGAGTTGGTAAGCTGGAGCTTGATTGAAATTCCCTCAGTTTTGGTTGTAACGATTCTGATTGTTTCCTTGATTTTGCACATGATTGTTTTGAACGGGAGGAAAACCGGGTGGTCGAATTTGATTGAAATCGGGCTTCGATAACCGCTGTTTCCTGGTTGTAGTTAGCTGCGGCTGCTTGAGAGACACATTCTTGGATATTATCTCGATAAACATTGCCAGTGGCTGGACAAGTTTGGTAGGAATGAGCACCACCCAAGTAACACAACTTTCCTCAACCGCTTTGACAGGAGTAGGAGCGGGAGATTGATTTTTCTTATCAAGAAGTAAAGCTTTCACCATATCTTTCAACTCAGCAACTTCGGAAGAGATTCCGGGGGTGGAAGTGCTCGCACTCACTTTGGCAACAACCGGTTAGGTTACAATGAATTACGAAACCTTGGACTTGCTTTACAATGATTCTTAGGCAATCACGAGCCTTTGTCCAAAAAGTTGCCACCGCGACGGAATTTAACGAATCTTGATCGTTAGAGTTCAAGGCATTATAGAATGTATCAAGTTGATGCAACTCAGAAAATCCATGATGTGGACATGCCCGAAGAAGATCATTAAATCTGTCCCATGCTTCATAAAACGTCTCATCAAATCTTTGTTGAAATCTCGTGATTTCATTTCGAAGATTTGTGGTTTTAGAAGGAGGGAAAAATTTGTTATAGAATATGAGGACAAGATCAATCACCATTTTTGAATCGATAGAGGTGGTTCTTTTTCATCAAAATCTCTGGCTGCACCCAAGAGGGAAAATGGGAAAAGCATAAGCTTTACCGACGTACTCGGGACGTTCGGGAACTTCATCGTAGAAGTGATCTTGTTGAAATATCGGATGTGGGCATGAGGATCTTCTTTGTCATGTCCGAAGAATTGCTTGTTTTGAACGAGGTTAAGCAGACCGTGCTTAAGCTCAAAGTTGTCCGCGGTGATTTCGGGCACAACGATGGCATCCTCGTAACCCCGCGTGTTGCAATCAAGCAACTGAGCCATAGTACGTTGATCATCCATTGGAGCTAGGGGAGGAGGTGGATTTTCAATGGTTCTTCAAGATTAAAAGGTTCAACAAACAGAGTGGGCCTGTGTTGTGTGAAATGAAGATACAGATTGGTAACGAGAGCCGCATACACTAAAAGGAAAATTTACACTAAATTTTTTTTTGTTTTTGGTTTATCAAAAGTAAATTCACAATTTATTTTAATAACGGACAACGATAAAGACAACTTAAACCTAATAATCGACAAGCTTCTCGGTAACTCTTCGAAAAGAAAAACGCACAAAGGAGCGGAGGAATAGTAAGCGCGAATCTATGAAAAAAACCTTTTTTCTTAGGGTCGTAGTTCCAAGGAACAACCCGCCTTATACCCCTCTTATAGTTTGTTTAACTTTTAAAAGGTGAACCGTACCTCGCAAGTGACACAAAGAAAAAAAAAAGGAAATTTTTAAATCTTTGTTCGATTGGGAACCAACAAGTTCACCGAAGTTAATAAGATAATACTCAATGAAATATTATATTTTGGGTATTTTTACCAATTGTGAAATTTTTATTGATCATTGGGGGGGAAGACAATGTTTTTATATTTTTGGTTTTTTTTTTTTAGTTTTTCTTTAAATGATAATTATACTACAAAGAAAATGAAAATATTTTTGTACTTTTTGGTTTTTTTTTTTATATATGATAATATTCACAGATTCAAACACTTCTTGACAAACTGAACGATAAACGGCTTC
Organism: Tanacetum coccineum; assembly: GCA_026074375.1. Lineage (NCBI taxonomy): Eukaryota > Viridiplantae > Streptophyta > Magnoliopsida > Asterales > Asteraceae > Tanacetum > Tanacetum coccineum. The sequence continues at coordinate 76,674 of BQNB010007214.1, read as the reverse complement.
ACAACCTCCCCGGCAGCGGCGCCAAAAATTGATTTGAGCTAAACCACACCTTTTATATATAAATATAAAATATATATTAAGTATAGTCTAAAAAAAACACAAATCAATGAAACCGGGAAGTAGTATAGAATGTTCCCGGGTCGTTTATCCCCAACGAGGCTGGACTGGTGAATCGATACAGTCGGAAGATTGGAGTTTGAATGAGAGAAATGATTTGAGAGTGTGGAAAGCTAAGTTAAACAATAACAAATAAAAACGATTAAGAAAAACCTAAAAATTATGAAATTAAGCTAAAAACGAGAGCACGAATCCCGAACAAGGGGTCAAAAACCTAAAATCTTCAAAATTAACCCTACAAAGAAATTTTTACTTCTAAACTACTCTAGGGGACTAATAATGAAGAATGAAAAAGACTAGACTGAAAACGGAGGTCGTTTGACCCAAAAACGAGTCAAGACAAAAACAGTACCCGAGCCCCGTTCTTTAAAAATCAAAAGTACAAAAATGACCCTACGAAATTTTTTACATTTTTCCTCAAAAATATGACTAAAGAAAATTTTCTAAAAAAGAAAAATATTTTTTTGATAATTTTTGAATTTTTTATGAATTTTTTAAACTTTTAACTAAATTAAATTATAAAAAATACTAAACTATTTTTTAAAATTCTGAAAAAATTACTAAAATTACTTTACACTAATACTAACCTACGAAAAATAAGAAACCCAAATTTCGGCTTATAAATAAGCCGAGAATAAGCTGAAAACATCTTATGGCTTATAAGGGGCCAAAAGTGGTTAAATATTAAATACAAAACCTCTTGGGATTCTTACGAAGAAGTCCCAAGGGCGCAGCGGTAAGACTCTTTATAAAAGAGAGGTGTATCGAGGGTAGAGGCCCGGGTTCGAGTCTTGCTCACCCGGGTCACCCCTTGTCTCCTCTTTTTTTTTTTTTGAAAACTTTTTAAAGCAAACTTGTTAAGCTCCTTGAGCTTAGCAATTTTCACAACTACAACTTTTTAAGAAAGCTTATAAATAAGCTGAAAAAGGGCTTTTCTTTGGACAGTAAGCTTAAACAAGCTTAAGAGCAAAAATGGCTAAGTCTTTTGACTGTTTGGACAAATAAGCTAGAGGTTGGACAACTAAGCTTAATGAATTAACTAACCTATCCTAAATAAGCACTAATGAGTCAAAATCTACAACTAAATAAGCTGAAAAGGGCTTAAACTAGACAGAAACTTAATTTAAGCTTAAGGCTTAATGTGGCTTTTGGCTTTTGACTGTTAACACTAAATAAGCAAGCAAAGGCAAGAGTATGAGCAAGCACAGCTTAACACCATCATAAAGAACTACTAGGAGCACAAATAAGCAATTGGAATAAGCCCAATAAGCCAAAAATTAGCTTAAACACTCAGCAGTACTAACTTAAGAGTTAGTACTGCTAGAGTAAATTTTAAGCCTAGGGACACACTTTTGGCTTAAAAATAAGCAACTAAAAGGGCTTCTTAAGGTCTGAAACAAAGGGGCTTAATAAAAGAGCTTATTGGCTTTCTAGAAAAGCCAAAAGCTAAGGCTGAGGCCCCCTATTAAGCTAGAAAAGTGTGCTTAAAAAGTGGTGTCTAGCACCAGGGGAAATAAGCTAAACAAAGGGGGCTTATCTTGACAGCTTGAAATAAGCTGTCAAATAAGCTCAAAATGAAAAACTAGGTTAAAACAGATGAAAAGAAGCTTGTGAAAAGCTCATATTCAAAATTCCATTTTCTACAAACAAAGAAAACATGCTGATTTTGGAGTTGGAAAAAGGGTTTTCTTTTAAAAAGTGGCAACAAATATATTTTTTTCTTTTTGGCAGGTTTGACTTAGGAAACAAAAGACTCAAACACTTTTGTTTAGACACACAAATGACATACTTTTGAAGCCTAAACTTAAGTAGACAAGGGCTTATCCAAATAAGCTCTTGTAGCTTCTTTTAAAACCAACAGTCTTAAAGAATGATTTAGAAAATTTGAAAAATACTTTTCCTAACTTAAAATCTTTGAAAAACAGACTCAAAAGAGCTTAAACACTTAAGCTAAAGCTAACCATATGACTCCAACCCATACAAATCCTGTTTTGACCCATTTTGGGCTTAACCCAAACACCCCTTAATATTTTTAAAAACGGATTTTAAAACTATAAAGGGCTGTTTTAAGCTCAAAATTTTAAAGACTACTACTAACTATGCAATATTTAAGCAATAAAAAGTAAAAAGCAAGAGCAAATAAGCACTTTTAAAGGATAATAAGCTAATGACATAAATCAGCTATATTAGGCAGTTTTAAGCAATTGGCAAGAAAATGAAATACAAACAACTAAAAGGCATATTTAAGCATTACTAAACACAAATAAGCACAATAAGTCACTAATAAGCTAAAAATAAGCAATGCTACAGTAACTTTTTAAGCAAAATTTAAAAAGAAGTCATACCTTTAACCCTTGCTCAAAACAGGATTAAGTGAAACCTAATAAGCTCTAAACCTACCCATTAGTTTGTAAATAAGCTAGACTAAGCAACCAATGAGCCTTCCAGGTTTGCTCATTCATCCACTTGCTTAATCAAACAGTAACTTTTTTTATCTTTTGAATTTTCCTTAAATCTTTGTATAATGATTTAACACAGGTTATGAAAGGCTTATATAAGAACTTAGAAATGAGTTTAAAAGAAACAAAAGCTTGGAATAGAATTTTAAGATGCAAACTGAATTTTTATAAAAAGGGTACAAGTACATGAAAGTTGAAATGAGTTACAATATTAAAGACTAAACTAAATTTTAAAAACTACTCACTAAAAACTACTGTTCTCTTGCCTCAAGGGCTTACAAAGCTTTATATAGCTAAACGAGCTAGGGTTTGCACTCCTTTTCTTCTCTCCTTGGTGTGCTTCTTTGTAGACACAAAAACAGCATATGTGTGCTTGTTGTGAGAGTGTAGAAAACACACTCAAATCCTGGCCCTTGGATTGTCTTGGTCCCCAAGGTCAACGAATCTTGACCTTCAAAATTTTCGTCCAATGGTTGAGTTAGGGATTGCCAAGATGGCATACCCATGTGGGGGGTGGGGTAAGAGATTGTGAAGGTTTTGGATGGGTGTGGGGAGTCAACGAGGTTGACAATGACAGGTTTGGGGGGTTGTGGGATTTGGCGGGAAAGGGTGTTGGGAAGATGTACAGTGTTTCAATTTCCAGGTGTGGGTTTGGGGATTTGACACAATTGGTCCCTCAAGGTTATAACATTGTTTGCACCACACGTCCTTGTGGGTTATAGAAGTTTTGGGCATTGGCAGAAAACACCCCTGAGGGTTATATATGGTATTGATCATGGTCCTTGTGGGTAATTACTTTGGAAAGGTCGCGCAGAATTGCATTAGTGGTTAATACTTTGCGGCATGTAGGCAGTTTTGGCCTTGCAAGCATTTTCTTCTTTTCTTTATAAAATAAGTTTAGGACTTGGGCAGTAATTTGGTCACTAAACTTATTTTTCTTCATTTTTGACTTCATGGATTTGTCGGCGGTTGACTTTGGTTGACTTTTTTTTAACTTGAGGATGTTGGACTTGACTTTGTCTTTTCCACGCGTTTCATTTTGTGTACGGTTTTGTTAGTTTTGGCTTTGTTTTTAGGTCCTTTTCTCTTAGTATATCCATTCTTCGCACAACACAATTAGCAAAACAAGCATATATTTGGTATTTTAAGTCCGTTTTTTGTTATTTTAACTTGTTTTTAAAGGTAAAAGGTATGTGTAATTAAACACATACCAGGGACTAAAGCATTTAACAGGCAACGATTAACTAAGAAACAATTGAAACAGAAAAATTACAAGATTGGTCCTTGAGGTCCTAACCCGATAACAACCAAAGTCCTAATAAGCCCCTAAATAAGTTGAAGTTTTACAAAATGCTTTTTAGGAAAAACTCAAAAGAGAAAAGTTGTAGAACAGCTTGAGGAGAACAACTTTAATGAAAAGACTTATAGCTAAAAGCCACAAATAAGCTCAATAAGAGCTTATTTATCAGCTGACCTCAGAAAGTGGGGTTTAACCCTTGATCTATCTATTTAAGCTATAAATTCTACCACCTTAAGCTAGGATTCAAAATTTAATAAGCTAAATTCTATTGCTAACTGTTTTTGGCTTTTATGAATTTTTGTGAATTTGACAGCTAAATTAAGCTAAGTAAATAAGCTAGAAAATGCAATTTAAGACTTAATCTATAATAAGCTATAGCTAATCTAACTCCTACTTGAATTTAAGAGCCTAAATCCCACTTTTATTTAACTAAGAACTAAGCTAAAGGTGACACTACTAACTTCTTGTTAGTACTGGTGCACCATGCACAAGTGCAAACCAAGAATTAAGCAAGACTTATAGATATGATAATAGCTCAAATGAAAACTAGATTTTCTAATTTCAGATAAGCTACACCTAAAACTACTAGCTACTAGAAAAACTAAATCCTAATATCCTATAATAGCTTAAACCCAATTATAAAGCCTATAGTTAAGCAGTACTAACTAAATTAGTTACTTTGGATGTTCAGTAAGCAAAACACCAAAGCAATATGGCGGGCTAAACTAGTGACTACCACTACCCTTAAACACACTCAATTGTGTGTATAAACAACAATGCAATGCAAAATCAAACTTAAGGGCTTTGGATCAAAAAGTTCACAATCAAAAGAAATGCACAAGGTACCACTGGTGCTTGAGAGATTAATTTTATAACGCCTAGTAACTTTTTAAAACACAATCTAACTTATGAAATCTTTTAAAACTTGTTAAATTTGAAAAACTCAGCTGACCAAAATGTTTTGCTCAGGTTTGATTGGGATTTTTGTGCGACAAAGGTGGCTAAACCAAACTCCCCTCTTAAGCATTTAGACAGATTTTGATAAAGCTTAAACTGAGATTCCATTTAAAAAGAAATTAAATACCAGATAACTAACAGCTTATAACAAACTTAAATGACAAAATATAACTACTAAATTAAGCTAGAATGAAGATCTAAGAGATTACACTATTATTTTTGGTTTTTATATATTTTTAGGACAGAAATGAAGTACTAATGATCTAAACCTATTTAAGTAAAAACAGATGAAAACTTTATAATATAGCACTAGTAAAGGAATAAGCACAATTAAGCAACTAAATGAAACACAATAAGCAGATATCATAAGCTAATAAGCAATGAAGAGTATATTAGGACTAGTTAAGCTAAATTATGAAAATTCAAAGAAAATTTTAGGAGGAAACTTACATTGACTTCTAGCTAAACAAGAAGTTCCAATTATGGCAGCTACAAGCTCCCTAGCTTATTAATAAGCTAGGGTAAAGTCCATAGGGATCCTTCCCTTTTAGATCCCTCTTCCAAAAGCTTAATTCTAATGAATTCCATGGTAAATGTAAGTTAGATTGTTTTAAGGTTTGGAAAGTATTATTTCTGACTTGATTAAGCTCTATTTCAGCTTATAGACTGAAAGAGCTTATGAGTAGCTTATGGCTATTTAGCTTAACAGTTTAAGGTAGAATAAGAGCTTATTTAGTTAACAAGAGAGCTTAAAAGAGAATAAAAACAACTGAATTCATTAATAGAAAACATTCGATTATAATATTTAAAAGGAAAATTACAAGTTTAAGTAATAATTAAGCTTAAAAATGAAATTAAGCTAAATTCTATCCTAAAAGCTACGTGGTATGTGTGTGAGAGTGAGGGGCGCCTATTTATTAGGTGCTAAAGAAAGCTTCTATGAATCTTCTTGCCTTTGCTCTCCAATCTTTCATCTCGCCTATCATTTTCTTCATCATTTGAGCTTTAATTGTGGCGATGGATCATTGTGTGGACACCTGATGATGCCGGCGTGTCCTTCCCTTTTGGATGTCATTGTGCTTCTTTTGTGAGTGTTTTTAGCACAAAAACCCAATTGATGTATTTGTGCCTTTTCTTCTTTACGACGTGTCTTCTTTTGAGTGAGCTAATGAGGACTTGTGATATGACTAATCTCTCCCTTCTATCTTGCTTAGGAGCTCAAGAATTGACCACTTTGTCCTTTGATTTTGAAAAGCCCCTTGTTTTACCCTGGCTCGTGAAATGTTAGTGACGATGAATAGTAAAAAGGGGTTCGCGCCTATTTTTTTGACAGTTAAAATCGTTATATCTTTGGGATATTACACAAATGGCCCTTGTCTTTCTTTTCCCTTTTTCTTGTTATAAACATCTTTAGGAAATTGCAAGATTAGCCCTTATGGTTTATTAAAGGAGAAATGGGCTAAGCTAAGTGGGCTTTTAAATGGGCTTTTGGGCCAAATGGATCCGGGTGAGGAATTTTAGGGTATTTAAGGCCCAATAAGGTTTAAGGGCCCAATAAGAGGTGGAGGGGGTCATTTTTGGACATTTATGAACTTGAGGGACTGGAATTGGATTATTGTGAGGTTTTGTCTTGTAGTGGTTGATTTCTGTTGACCATGAGTTGACTTTTCTTTGACTGGATTTGACTGAGGCTTGACTTATCTGGCTTCGGCTTTGATTCTTTGGCTTCTTTTTGTTCTCTTCTGATTCTTGTGTCCGTGTTTGCTTGTTTTTTTTTACTGTTTTCTTGTGATTTTTGATATATCCGTACCTGCATACACAAAACACAAATACAAGCATAATTTTGCCATTTTTTGTCTGTTTTGGGTTTAATTGGGTTATTTTAGGTACAAACAGATATGTGTATTCTACACTTATCAAGCACTAACCAAAACTCGTTCAATAGCAGCTGTATATATTCACATCAATATCTTCCATATTTAAACCCTAAAAATCAGGGTTTCAATTACGCACAAATCGTCCCTTTTTATAACCGAATCTCATTATTCATAAAAAGAGATCTTGTTGTCTCCATAAAATACGAACAACCAAATATAATCATCAGAATGACACAAACATCATGCCATACATTCTTCATGAATACATCTTGATTTCAACTATATTCTGCTGCTGTTGTTCATTCACAACACCATCACAAATAGGTACCATCAGAATCCATCTAAAATTTCTCATGCATTAACTTCTCAAATGCAATGCATAGCTCCTTCTTTGTTGAACCAAAGATGATATCATCCACATAAACTTGGACTAGCAAAATATCACCTTTGTACCTTTTGATGAATAAGGTCTTGTCAATTTTCCCTCTTCAAAACCCATTGTCCAACAGATATATTGACAATGTTTCATACCAAGCTCTAGGAGCTTGATGTAGTCCATACAGTGCTTTTCAACCTTGTATACTCTATCAAGAAAGTCTGGATCTTCAAATCTTGGTGGTTGATAGACATACACCTCTTCTTTAATCTTTCTATAGAGAAAAACACTTTTTACATCCAGTTGATACACCACAAAATCATTAAATGAAGCATAAGTTAAGAATAGCCTAATTGCTTCAATTCTTGCAACAGGGGCAAAGACTTCATCATAGTCAATCCATTCTTCTTGTGTGTACCCTTAAGTAACCAATCTTGCTTTATTTCTTATCACAATTCCCCTTTTATCCTTTTTATTTTTGAAGACCCATTTAGTGCCTATAGCCCTTTTTCCATTTGGTAAATCCATTAAAGTCCAAACTTCTTATAACTTGAACTGTAGAAGCTCTTCTTGCATAACCTCTATCCAGCTTTGATCTTTCAATAGATGAATTACCTTTTTAGGTTCTTCCTGTGATAAAAAGCAAGCAAACAAGCAGTTTTGAAGATCTTTATGGTTTGTTCTTTGTTTAAGAGTAGTACTAACAAACCCATATTCCTCTAAATTCTTTGACATATTTCTTGTTTGTGTAGCTGATTGCAAATCTCCAATCACTTGATTAAGAGGATGATCTTTATGAATTCTTGTAGTTGGAATAGGACTGACTTGGATTGTTGTATCCAAATTGTTCATGTCAGCCTCTGCACCATCTTCTTGATCATCACTTGAGAGATCAAATATGCTATAATCTTCCAAAGCAGGCATATTTGGATCAACTAGAAGTTCTGCATTATCCTCATTTGTGCCAGCAGCATTAACAGTTGAACTAACAGTATTAACATTGTTAGTGTTGTTAACATTATCTTCCTTCTCTTGATCATTACATTCACTTTCTTTTCTTGGATCTTCATTAACCTTCTTTTCAACATCACTTGAAGGTTTGAATCCATCATCATCAGAACTCTTTGGATTTTGGGAAAATGGTGGATCAGCAGTCCATAATGGTAGCAAAATGTAATCTTTGACAGGTTCTGTCTCCTTTCTAGCTTGACCTGCATTATCACTTGCTTTTGTACCTGCAAAACCATTAGACTGTGTACCTGCAACAATTGGCTCATAATTCATTGTTCTTGTTAGTGCATCAATATCAAATAGCCAATCTGGTCCACTACCTACAACATTAGGTGTACTCTCACTAAACCTAATATGCAAGTTTTCTTCCACTATCCTTGTTCTACTATTGAATACTCTAAAGGCTTTACTATTCAAAGAGTATCCAACAAAGAAACCTTCATCAGCCTTACCATCAAATTTGCCTAAGTGATCTATGGTATTGAGAATGGTAACAAGACACCCAAATGGTCTCATAAAACTTAAAGTTGGTGTTCTACCATGAAAAAGTTCATATGGGGTCTTGTTATGAGGCTTAACTACTAACACTCTATTTTGCACATAGCAAGCAGTATTAACTGCTTCTGCCCAAAAAGTAGTTGGCAACTTAGAATCAGCTAGCATAGTCCTAGCAGCCTCAATTAGTGTCCTATTTCTCCTCTCAGCAACTCTATTTTGTTGAGGAGTTCTAGCTACACTATATTGTCTCAAAATACCCTTCATCTCACAAAACTGATTCATCTCTTTGTTTTTGAACTCAGTCCCATTATCACATCTAATCACCTTAACCTTGTGATCTACTAGATTTTCTATCCCAGTTATAAAGGACTTAAGAATGCCACTAGTCTCATCCTTAGTAGCTTAAAAAAACCCATGTAACCTACATAAATCATCTGTACAACTAGCAATACATTTCTCTAAGGCCTTTTTTAAAATATGACCAAACAAGTCCATATGCAACAAATGTAAAGGAAGACTGATTGAGTTCTCTGTTTTGGACTTACAAGAGGCTCTGTGTTGCTTTCCTTTTTGACAAGCAACACAGGTTTGATCATTTTCAAAAAGTTTGGAAGGTAAACCTCTTACAAGATTTCCCTTAACCAATTTTAAAATTTAAGTGACCTAGCCTTCTATGCCAAAGTTTAGATTCATCAGATGTGGCTTTTGCATAAAGGCAAGTTAGACCTCTTTTAGGAACTATGTTCTTTAAACCAACACTATACATATTGTTCTTTCTAGGAACTCTAAGTACCATTTGACTATCAATCAATTAACTTAAGTTTGGAGATAAAACAAAACATTCAGTGTCATAAAAAAGAACACTATCTTTTTATCACACATTTTGTGAGACACTAACGAGATTAAACTTACTCTCTCCAAAATACACTATTTTCAAAATCTAATTACGCAGTTTTAATGGTACCTTTTCTGTGATGTTCCCCGTCTTGGTCCCTCCAAAAGAAACATATCCTCCATCTATTTCTTTATAGTTTGTAAGATAGGACATGTTCCCTGTCATGTGCCTTGAGCATCCACTATCAATCACTCCTTTATCCTGTAAATCCATTTGTGGTTTGACCTGCACATTAGATAAGTAAATCTATTTCTTTTGGGGACCCAAGCCATTGTTGACTTGGATCTGCCTTGTGCATCAACATAATCAAACTTCTTTAGGGTGATTGATGCACTGTTGTGTTTAGAAACATGGTCTAAAACTTTAGTCTTTGGTTTCTAAACCCAACAAGCTGAGGCCTTAACAACATTAACATTATTTCCCTGAATAGCATTAACTACTGCTTTTGGCCTAGAAGCATTAACTACTGCTTTTGGCCTAGCAGCATTAACATTTTTATCCTTAACAGTATTAACCCTCTGATTAAAATTACTGTTTTTATATGATGTATTCTTGTGAATGGGCCTCTTAACAATTAAATGTGTTGTTTTAGAAAAATGTGACTTTGGTCTGGCAGCATTCACTGTTGTTTTTTAGTGAGCAGCATTAACTTGTCTAGCAGTATTAACTTATATTAAGCCAGACTTCATTAGTACTGCTCTTAGACCCATGTCTTTTTTAGGGCAGGGGTGAGTCTTTTTGGCAAAATTCTGATGATTTACCCTTTTATCATTGTTCCAAACAGGTTTGATAATTACAATCAACCTGCAAGTGATCAAAACTTCAACACACATAACAAGCTTTGTTAAACATCTCAAAATTACTTCCTAGTCTCTGAGACATCGTATTATTCTAGTTTCTTTGATTACCTCTAGGAATGTGAGTGTTTTGCCTATTGTGCTCAACTTGTTTAGCAGTTTTCCTATCAGTTTTATTTGTTTGTTTAGCTTTGACAAAGTCTATCTTAACAAAAACTAGGCTTAGCTGTTTTCTTTTCAATCTTAGTTTGAGACACATTTTCTTCCTCACTATCTAACACCCAAATCTCAATAATTAGAGCACCATTGTTCTTCCTAACTGCTTTAGGCTTTGCTTCACTAGACTTAGCTTCACTGTTCTCAACTACAGGCTTAATAACTACAGGCTCATTTATAAACTCTTCTAAACTAGTAAATCACAAGTCAAGTTTTAGAGGCATGAAATTTCCTGTTAGGGGAGGTGGAACTGCATTATAGCCTAAACCTTTCTTGTAATTGTCTACAATCTGACTCTCTATAATCTTGTTTAAGCTTTTAGATGCATTTTCAAATTTGTCTACATTAAACTGAATGCCATCTTTTTCCTTTTGAACTATTTCTAGCTTCTTCCTAAGCTCCCCAATAGCTATCTCTCCTACTTGAATATCCCATTTTAAGCCGTTAATCTTTTCTACATAAGCAGACTCATTCTTTTTATAAAATTCAAGTTTTTATTCTATAGACTGTAAACCTATCTTATAAGCTACAACCATTAACTCAGATTTCTCAAATCTTTTCAATAGTTGTTCTTATTGAGATTTAAGCACTTCAACAGTTTCAAGACAAGATTTGAGCAAGTAGAATCATTAGATACCTCAGAATAAGAACTTGAAGATGAGTAGGCCATGAGTGCATAATTAGGTCCTTCCTTTGCCTGATCACTTCAGTCATAACCACCAAGACCATCACATGAGATCAAAGCATTGGAAGTAGTTGTCTCCACTGGCACACTCCTTCTTGAGCTTTCCTTGTTCCTGTTCTCTTGGTTTCTTGAAGCTCTGCACTCCCTAGCAAAGTGTCCCCTATTATGGCAGTTGTAGCACTCCACCTTAGATTTATCAAAACTAATAGACTCATTGCCATTCATAGTAATCCTCCTTCCTGTATTCTTCAGGAAGTTCTAGCTCTCATAGTCAACATAGCCATCTGCTATCTTAAATCAATCTCTTCTAAGTCATTTGGATGGAGTTGTTGTAGATCCTTATTTGCAAGTTGAGGATTGTTTGGTTGATGAGAAAAGAATGCAGAGATCACAGCATCACTCAAGTTATCAACATTTGTGGAGTTAGCAGCACTAACTTGAGTGCTAATAGCAAAAACTCCATGAGCAGTGATAACTGCTTCATTAGTGCTGCCAGAGTTGTTAGAGGACACAAAAGCCATGTTTTGTGTGCTTGTATTTGAGCTTGATATCCCTTTGACTTCTGGTTCATATACTTTGAGATTGTTGTAGAGATCATCCATGCTCATTGTCTCTAATTCAGGCTTATTCCTCCACACAACAGCATGTGTGTTTCATTCTGGTGACAAACTTCTCAACAACTTCTGGTTCACATCTTCTTGTGAAATTCACCTAAAATCTCCAACTGACTCACAAGCTTCTGAAGCCTATCAAAAGTTTGATCAAGGGTTTCTGAGCTAGGAGCAGTGAAGTTTTCACACTTCTGTTTCAAGAGATTTTTTTGAGTTTTTTTTTGTAGCAGCATTCCCACCAAACCTCTTTTCAATAGCTTCTAGCAGCAACTTAGCATCCTTAATGTAGTTGAACTTTAACTGATGTTCATTAGGTATTCCCATCATCAAGGTGCTTCTGGCCTTCACTTCTAACTTCTTCTGAGCCTTTTCTTCATCAGTTGTAGGAGGTATTACTTTCTCAACACCTTCCATAACTGTTGTTTTTAGTGTAGTGTTTCCATTCTCTATGACCTCCCATTGAGTATAGTCAATCATCTGGATGTACTATTCTATTCTCATCCTCAATAACTCAAACTCACTAGGTATGAGCATTGGAACCTTGGATGCAGCCACCATATGTGAAGATTTTGAATCCATATCTTCTAGCAAAGAGATCTTGTGTATTCAAACAGGTTCTTCTTATTTAAAGCTTCTCAACAAGCTCTGATACCACTTGTTGTCCCAGGATGTAGGATACCTCTTGTTAGATCCCACTTTAATAGATCGGATTCCTTAAGCTTATTTAAGGTTTAGTTATATTAGATAAATTTAACACAACTATAGTAGAAACTTTGTTAAGTGTATTAAAGATTATGTGGAATCTAACCTTTAATATTAGAAGAATTCTTAATGAAACAGTAAAACACAATGAATTCAACAAATAATAAAATCTTTCATATTATTAAGAATAATACGAATACTCTCTTAGTATTAGGGTTACAAAAACTTGAAGCTATAACAATAACAAAACAAAAGATTTCTAGATTTTTGATTGATTATCAAACTCTATGCCCTAGGACCTCCTTTGAGTCCTAGTCGATTTACAATATATTCTTAAAACTTAAAATATTCTCTATGATCTATTCTATAAATAACTAATACTTATCACGTAAGTAATCTTGATCTCCAATCAATCTTTATCCTTTCTTCTGTCTTTATCTATTCTCTTCTAACAGTAGAAACTCTTTTAGCAGTCTTAATCTTTGAGCAGTTGTAACTTTTGTACTAACAGCATTAACTTAGCACCAGCAGTAGTAACTTATACACCAACAACATTAACTGTGTACAAGCAGTAGTAACTACTTCGAATATTTTCTTCAATCTTCACCAGCAGTACTAACTTTACACTAGCAGTACTAATATATACTAGCAGTAGTAATTGTGAACTACCACTACTAACTTTATACTAGTAGCACTAACTACTTAGCATATTTTTCATTAAAGTTAATGAACATCACTAACTTTAGCTTAGTAGCAGTAACACAAACCTTAACAGCAATAAATTCAAGAAGGCTTTTAATCCCAACACGTCTACCCATCCTACTCTCTCCTGACCCAATCTTGCCTTAAGGTCGTACATTAGAGACGTGTTAGCTCTTTCCACTAGGCCGTTAGCCTGTGGTTGTGCCACCGTCATGTTTATCTACTTGATCTTCCACTTTTTGCACCAACTCTTGAATGGGTCATTCACCAATTATGTTCCGTTGTCAGTCACAATCACTCTTGGAAGTCTAAATCTGCACGCAACGTTCTCCCAAACAAACTTCTGAACTTCTTTACCGAAGGTTTTAGCCAGAGGCTTCGCTTACATCCACTTGGTGAAATAGTCAATTGCCACAATGATAAACTTGAGTTTGCCGGGACCCTCTGGAAGAGGTCCCAAAATGTCGAGACCTCATTGGTAAAATGGCCACGGGGACATGATGGACGTCAAATGTGTCTTCGAAAGTCTTGGAACCGAAGCGTGTATTTAGCATGAATCACACTTGTCGACCACTTCCTTGGTATCTCGGTGCATGGACGGCCAATAGTACCCCTGCCTCATGATTTTTGCTACCACCGATCATGCTCCGACATGCATTCCACATGCTCCTTCATGAACCTCCATTATTATATAATATGCTTGGAGTGGTTTGACGCATCTTAACATCGGAGATACGTACGACTTTTTAGACATGACTCCTTCTTCTATTGCGTATTGGCTTATCTTCATCCAGAGAGTTCTTGCCTCGTTTTCGTCCACTAGCCAAATTCCTTCGTCTAGGCATTTTATAATTGGAGTCATCCAGTTATCTTCTTCCACCTCTACAATCGTGTTAACCTCCTGAACATCCACTTACTTCATATTCAAGACTTCTACTAGTATTTCCTTCGTTAGGTAATTAGAAGCAACCAAAGCTAACTTGCTTAACACGTTTTCCTTCTAATTTTGGTTTCGGGGAATATTTTCTATTGAAAATCTTTAAAAAAGGCCACGTGTTCGTTTTCCTTGGTCAGGTACCTTGTCATTCCTTAGCTGCTAGCAACGAATTCCCCGTTTAGTTGACAAGCTACCAGCTTTGAGTCGACCTTAACTTTTAGGGCTCGTGCCTTTATTTTCTCTGCTATCTGAAGACCAGCTAGCAACGCCTCATATTCCGCCTCATTATTAGTACTAGGGAAGTTCAGCCAAATGGCGTAAGTGTATCTGGTTCCCGTTGGGTCGATCAAGATGAGACTGGCGCCCACTCCCTTTGAGCTTGATGTTATGTCCGTATACAAGGTCCATTCTTCCAAGCTCTCCTCATCAGCTAAGTTGCATATCTCCATATGTTTGGTTCCCACCAGGACTTCATTTATAAAATCTTCCAATACTTTCCCCTTAATGGCGTTTTAAGGAACATATGTGATGTTGTAAGCCCGAAGCTCCATCAGGTATTTGGCTAGCTTCCCGGATACTTCGGGTTTGTTAAGTATCTGTTTGATGGGTTGATCGGTTATTACTTTGATCGTATGAGCCTTAAAATACCTACGTAACCTTCGAGATAAATGCAGCAAAAATAGTGCCAACTTTTCGAAAGGGGCATAATTTCTCTCAGCATCATGAAGTGTTCGGCTGACGTATCAGATAGGCGTTTGTTTCCCTTTTCGATCGACTACCAAGACCCCACTTACCTCATACTTAGACGCAGCGAGATATACGTACAACATTTCCCTTAAACCCGGAGTGGTTAATGTAGGCAGCTCAATTATTAGTTTCTTCATTTCTTGGAATGCATGCTCTGCATCCTCTGTCCAACGATAGTCATCCTTGTTCTCCTCTGTGATGTTCTTTAGCGTTTTGAAAAATGGCACGGCTCGTTCTGCGGATGAAAGGAATCGGTTCAACGCTGCTAACTTCCCACTCAAACTTTGCATCTCTTTTAAGGTTTTTGGAGATTGCATATTAGCCACCACTTTCGTCTTTTTAGGGTTAGCTCTGATTCCTTCTAAGGTTGCCATGTAACCTAGGAATTTTCCCTTCTTTACTCCGAATGAACACTTCTTTTGGTTTGACTTCATGTTGACCTTCCGCAGGTTATTAAAGGCTCTTTCGTTATGTCTTTTAATCTCCCGTTCCGGTCTTTTTTTTTTTTTTCCCTTTTTTGATGATCCATGTCGGTCGCCACCCTATGCCTCTAGTTTCAACCGTGTTAGGTAAAGCCGAATCTAACTGCCTATATTTGATAGGTTTCCCCTGCGTTCTTAATCCAAACGACATCTTAGTGTAACAATAAGTTCCTTGATCAGTGTATAAGGCCGTCTTCTCCTCGTCTTCTTCTGACATTTAAATTTGATGGTACCCCTTGTATGCGTCTAGGAAACATTTGAAGGGGAACCCTATTACGGCTTCAATCTTCATGTCGATTTTTGAGAGTGGGTAGTAATCTTTTAGACATGCTGAATTGACATTCTTGAAATCAATGCACATCCTCCCCGTACCGTCTACCTTCTTCACCAGCACAGGGTTAGAGATCCGTGTAGGGTACTGGATCGGCCTCACGATGCCTATCTTGACCCATTCTTCCACTTCTTTCGTTACTGCTTTGCTTTTCTCCGGGCCTAAAACCCTTCATTTTTGTGCCACCGGAGTAATGCTCAAGTTCACATTTAGGGAGTGTTGGATGATCCGTCTAGGGACTCCAATCATGTTTGATGGTTTCCATGTGAACACATCCTTGTTGTCTTTTAGCAGGTAAATCATCTGGAGTCGGCATGCTGGAGAAAATTGCATGCCAATGGTAACCCTTTGCTCTAGAAACGCGGGATTGACCAAAACCTCATCTTCTGCGGGGTGTTTTTTGTTCTTAAGTGCTTCTTCGTCAAGCCTTCTCTCTGGATCACTTGCTTTTCTTCTAGCCGCCAACACTCAAAAATAGCAGTTGTTCGGGCTACTAGTGTGGCAACCCCCTTAAGGTGGGGAACTTCATCATTGCATGGGTTGTGGAGGAGATAGCTCGAAGCTCTTCTATGCCGATGCGTCCTAAGATGATGTTATATAGAGATGATGCCCATACCACGGTGAATTTCATCATGGTTCTTCAGCACAACCCTTTACTCCCGAACATTACACTTAATTTGATTTTTCCCATCGGAATCAGTTATTTCCTAAGAAATCCGACCAGCTCCGTATGAGTTTATGTTAACCGAACCCTGACTGACTGAGGTAGGTTATCAAAGCAGTGTTCAAACATTACTTGTACCGTGGCGCCTTGGTCCACAAAAACCCTTCGAACCAGGTAATCCTCCACTTCAGCCTCTATTATTAATGGTCCATCTGACACGTCATTGGCTGGGATTAGGGGAAAGGTTATTGGTGTGTTCATCCAATACTCCTCTTGACTCCTTTGGTACTTACGCTTATGGTATTTACCCCACATCCGTACCATGTTGATTATCTTCCTATTAGTGTTGTTGTTCCCTTGTTGTCTTCTTCTGTTGTTTCATTGCTGTCTAACATCCTTGACCAAGTAACTAAGCTTTCCGGATTCTAAGGCCGCATCTACTTTCCTTTTCAGTTGGTAGCAATCATTAGTGTAGTGCCCTTTTTCCTCTTGATAGTCATAAAACTTGTCTAGATTCTCTTTCTTTGGTGTTCCGACCATTAGGGGCACGGAGGTAGCTAGAGTTAGAGCTCGGTGGCCAGTATCTCCTTCGATCGCTTGATGAGGGAGTCCAAGCTGAGCTGGTTAACTTTTTGTCTTCGGCCATCATACCTTCGGTTATTATACCTCCGGTTGTGTGCCCGTGGAGGAACATATGGCTGATAGTGGTCCCTAAGACCGTAGGTATTGTGGTATTCCATCCTTTGGTGTCTGCCACCATAACCCGCGCGAGGTGACCTGTTCCCTTATATGATGTTCCTTTCCCCTTCACTAGGTGTTCCCCCTTCGGCAACGTGTTTTTGTACGCCTCCTCCGATTTGACAAAATCATCTACCCTTTTCATCATTTCGGTCACCGTCTGAGGTACCTGATCAGCGAAGCATCTGGCTAACTCTGGACATTTGGAATTACTCATGAAGGACGATATTCGCATTACTTCTGGAACACCTTGAATATAGCTCATCTCTTCGGTCCAGTGCTCCTTAAAATCAGGTAACGTTTCATTAGCCCTTTGGATGATCTTTGAGACCTCCGTCAAATCTCTACTGCATTTCCTTCTCAAGGCAAATCTCTCTGCAAACCTCTCGCGAAGGTCTGTCCTGTTGTGTATGCAGCTATTGGGCATGCGGTCGAACCACCCTCTGGCTGGTCCGTCTAGAGTTTGCCGAAACATCTTGCATCGAACTGGCATCTCCCACTCTCCTTGGTTGCCAGCCCCCATAAAACGGGTGATGTGATCATCCGGGTCGGTGTAACCATCGTATATCTTTAAGTTTGTGGGCATCCTATGGTTCGGGGCTGAGAACTCAATGATCCGTCTTGTAAATGGAGACTTCTTTTTTCTTTTTCTTTTTTTTGTAAACGGAGACTTCAGCACTTCCTTGTACGGCTTCTTAAGGTCCTCGCCCTTCTCTTCTCCCGGACCTTTGTTGTTGTCCTTCCCTTTGTTATTCTCCTCTTCTTCGTTAAAGGTTAGGCGAATGGGTGTGATCGGTGTTCCAGCTCTCTCATTGTTCTACTTAATGAGGGTTTCCAGTGAAGATATGTGACTTAAGATTTGAACTTGTAAACTTGGGGAGTTGTTTTAGTTGTCGTTGTTTTTTGTGATCCGATTTAGTGGTGTAACCGGATCAGGTGTAGGACCCGTCATTCTAAACTCTTGGCAGTTCGAAAATTAGGTCCCACGGATAGCGCCAATTTGTTAAAGTAAAATCTTGCTCATCGACTTCCGGGCACGTTGCAGGTCCCTTCAATCGTTGATAGTCTGATGCTCCTGCACACAAGGAACAACACGCGTTATCCTCGCCCCAGGTGTGACCCTAGGACCAAGCTCCGGCGTGACAATAAGCGGATGATATGTGTGTAAAAGTGAGTAGATGCTACAGTGTCAGAGAATTGATTGAGAATGTAATAAATGTCTTTGGGGTATTTATACTACCCAACGATGTACCTGGTGATCACGTTGTAGACCGTTGACCTGACATCTGACGCATGCCATACATGAGGGTCCTACCGAGTCGGTATATCCGAGATGCTTGGTCAGCGTGTCAGGCGGGGTGTCAGGCTTTGGCCTTTTGCATGAGGACAATACCTGTTGGATGGCGACCTTGCCTTCGTCGTCTTCTGACTATGTCACGTCTCTTTCTAATCGTGTCTTGATGTGAGGTCTGCTTTATAATTAAGTGGATAATTAGGTCATGGAAATCTATTTTGAACATTGTGTTATAAATAATGCCAAATGCTTATAGACATATTTTGAGAATAAAAAAAGGAAAAAAATAAACCCAGCCTAATTTGCTTTATTATTTTGTTTCTAGTCAGGTTCTTATTTTTATTATATTTTTTAACAATCTAGTCAGGCTTATTTAAATCATGATGTATAGCACAATTAGATGAGTTACTAATGGCTCATCAATCATGATTCCACTTTTGAGAAGAGTTTAAGGGCTTGTTTACTAAATTAAGTGGTTTGGAAGATTGTCTAAATTAGTCATTTAATTGAGAGAGAGAGTTTTTGGTGGACCTCCCCAATAAGATGAATTAAAGGTTTGGACTCACTCATTAAGTGGAAAAGAAACACCCTCTAAGGCTGGAGTATTTGATTTGTAGATGCCGTTTGAGATTATAATTTGGATTTAAATTTAACAGTGTTTTTGAATTTAGTTATTGTAAAAAATAAAGTAAAAAAAGGATTAATTTCATACATCACTCTACTTTCATGATTAATTTCATATATATTCAAAGTGCAAGTTGAATGCATAATGTACAATGTTTTTAATGCATGTTTAGATATATATATGAAAATTCTAACTAAAATGAGAGGAGATATGAAATTGCTCAAAAAAAATAGTTTCTGTCCAATTTTGAAAGGAAACTCTTTACTTTAAAAATCAATCAAATTAAACTACTTTTTCAGTCTATTTTCTTTTCTTTTCTTTTTAAATGTTATTCGAAAACACAACTTTTTATGTTTTTTTTTTTCATTTTCTTCATTAACTTAAACTCGAGAAACCAGTGGGTTATGGTTGATTAGATTTATATTTTGAATTGATTGTATAAAAAAGTAGATTATAAGTAAAGTTGTTTGTTTATATGTGGTTTGTTTTTTATAATTTAAAAAGATTTTTTACTATTTCTTACAAATGTAATGAAAATAAAAAATTATTAAATAATAATATATCAATATAATAAAAAATAATGCCTGATTCACAATATTATAAATTATTACTGTAAATAACACCCACTTATTTTCAAAACCAACCCACCTGGTTGGGGTTTACAAAAGATGAATTTTTGGGAGATAAATAGTATAGTACCGTATGAAAAAAACAAAAAAATAATAATATCAAACATGAGTTTTTGATCTAAATCCTGATCTCTAAGTTTCTTCTTATCTTTCTTAAAAGAAAACTTGAGAAAAAAAAATTCTTGTTTTCTTTACACTGTCTTTCTTTTTCTCGATGACTAAACTCGAATAAATATCTTGCAAAACCTATGAAATAAAAGCAACAAATGATACGATTACAAATTGTACCACATACCATTGAGCTTGTGTAATTATATCACATATTATGTGAGAAACACTCTAACAAAATGATCATTGGTTCAAGTTATGATTAGTGAAATGGATTCCTGTTATATACTATGAGATATTTATTAGCTGATAGATTTGACATAAGCTCATGTTACGTTTAATAAAATAACAAAATGCAATACACTGGTGAGCTCAATGAAGATCAACAAAAAATCAAGGGCAAATTATAAAAAAGTGTAGTCAACTTATCACGTTTTGCTATTGTGTGTAAGCAACTTTTTTTTTTGTTAAACAATCAATTAACTTTTGAATTTCGAATATTGTGTGTAGTGGACAAAAATCAAATATCAAATGTACAAATTATGGACATTCATTTTTCATCAAAAAATCACTTTCGACCTTACTTTTTGAAAATAAATTATCTTACAAACGGAAAATTCTTAAGTGACAAAAAATACACCTTCGCAACGATAATTTTTTTATCTTCAGTAGACGGGCACTTCGATATGTACTTTTGACGATAATTTTTTATCTTTAAAAATTACAAAATCACATGTGATTTGTGATACGAGTTTTAGAGTTCAAATAAAAAAATCGCATGTGATTTGTGATACGAGTTTTAGCGTTCAAATAAAAAATCGCATTTGATTTCACATCATCACATATGATTTTTTTCATATTACGAATCGCATGTGATTTTTTTATGACGTAAATTTTAACGGTAAAAAAACTCTTGAAAGAAAAATTAAAGTATATAGAAGTGTCTCTCTAATGAAAGGTGATTTTATTTTCGTCATCATGACATAATAAGTTTTACTTAATGATTAATGATTTATGAGATTTTTAATTGAAAAACAAGTTACTAAAATTGTCTCATTTGATCTTTTGTGATCTTTAAACCAAACTCACACTATACATATATACAAGCTACTCAGTAGCATATAAATATGGGATTTGCCGATTTGCTATACTGGCCACTGGGCTATTATTAAGATAAATATAAACCAAAACTTAAACTTTATTTAATTAAAAATTACATTTATTTAAGATAATTTGTATATTTATTTATTATGCATTAATTACATAACTACTTTAAATATGTAAATAATATATTATTTAAAGTAATTTGTATATTTATTTATAATGCATTAATTTCATAATCATTAACTTAACCATTGCTTAGTCGT
The DNA here is from genome assembly GCA_026074375.1 of Tanacetum coccineum. Classification (NCBI taxonomy): domain Eukaryota; kingdom Viridiplantae; phylum Streptophyta; class Magnoliopsida; order Asterales; family Asteraceae; genus Tanacetum; species Tanacetum coccineum. The sequence continues at coordinate 55,549 of BQNB010007214.1, read as the reverse complement.
GAGTGTATAGAAAATCCCTATAAGTATATAAATATTTGATATTCAAATTGGTATACTATAAAAAGTATAACATATATCCGTATTTTCATGTTTTCTTGGTTCGTATTGTATTTTAAATATTTGATGATGGTACATGTCAACCTCACACTTGACCAAAATTGGTTGATGACCTTGCAATGGGCTGACTCAGCTCTGACTATGATTATTTGACTTTTTGGGGTTATCTTGGTGGCATTTTGTTTTGTGTTTGTGCCATGCATGTATGTTACTATGCATTCCAATGACATCTAGTCCACCTTAATCATATAAAGTTATAAGCATGAGAATGCTGAAAATGGTACCTAACTTACCTGTGCTTAGAATAAAATATTAGTCCTTTCGTTTAATATTATTGTTTTAACTTTCTTTCATTAACATATTACTTATATTAAAGAGCAAGTGTTTTGGCAATAAAAAAAAGCACAACTTCACGAGTAACAACGTAATACAAAAAAATAAAAATGCAATTTTCAAAACGCACCCTGAAGTATGTTAAGTGTTACAAAACCGACTTCAACTTTAACATATTTACGACTTTTTTATATAACAAACCTTATTTATCAAATATGAAGCGCATATCTATCGATTCATTCAGAAAAAAAATGTCACTGAAAAGATCGGCGAATTACGAACAAAACGAGCTCAATATTGCAATGCCTTTGACGTGCGTATGATTTTATAAAATTTGTTATTTTAAATTTTATAGTATATTTTTATCTATATTATAATATATATATATACTAATATATCTATTAGTATATATATATATATATATAGGGGGGTTGTTTGTAACTTTCTTTATTCTTTAAAGGTGGGATTGTATTTCATTTATTTTTATATATTTATATAAAATTATATTTTTTTCCGAATGTTTAAAATTTGAAAAAAAAATTGAAAACTAGAAAAAAAAATTATTTCGAAAATTTAAAAATCTTTTTTTTTTGAAAAAATCGATATTTTTGAACATTCGAAAAAAAGGTTGAAAATTTGAAAAAAAGTTCAGAAATTTGGAAAAAAAATTACGTAAACTTGAAAAAAAAACGATATTTTTTAAAACATTAAAAAAATCGAAAATTGGGAAAAAAGTTCTAAAATTTGTAAAAAAAGTCAATATTTTTCAAATCGAAAATTTGAAAAAAAAAGTTCGAAAATTAGAAAAAATATAATTTCAAAAATTAAAAAAAAAAATTTGAAAAAATCAATATTTTTGAAAATTCTAAAAAAGTTGAAAGTTTGAAAAAAATATAGGAAATTTTGAAAAAAAATACGAAAAATTTAAAAAAAATTCGAAAACATTAAAAAAAATCGATAATTTTTTTGAAATTTGAAAAAAGTTCAAAAACTTGAAAAAAAAAGTACGAAAATATAAAAAAAATCAAAAATTCGAAAACTTGAAAAAAATCGATATTTTTCAAATCGAAAATTTTTAAAAAAGTTCAAAATTTTGGAAAACAACTCGATATTATTATTGAAAATTTGAAAAAAAATTCAAAAACATGAAAAAAATATCGAAAATATGAAAAAAAATCAAAAATTGGTAAAAAGTTCGAAAATTTTAATAAAAATCGATATTTTTCAAATCAAAAATTTGAAAAAGACTTCAAAAATTAGAAAAAAAAAATCAAAATTTGAAAAAAACAATATTTTTTAAAATTCGAAAAAAATTGGAAAATTTGAAAAAAAGTTTAAAATTTTGAAAACAAATCAGATATTTTTTTTGAAAATTATAAAAAAAGTCCAAAAACAATAATTTTTTTTTTGAAAATATGAAAATAAATCGAAAATTTGAAAAAAGTTCAAAATTTTGTAAAAAAATCGATCTTTTTCTAGTCGACAATTTTGAAAAAAGTTCGAAAATTTGAAAAAAAAGTTTGAAAATACGAAAAAACAGATCGATTTTTTATAAATTTGAAAAAAAGTTAGATAATTTAAAAACAAATTCGAATATTTTAAAAAAATTCAGAACTTTTTTTTCGATATTTTTATTTTTAAAAAATTACTATTTTTTTTCTTAAATTTCTTTTCCCAAACTTTTTTTCATCTTTTTTTTCGATAAATATGCATTTTAATGCATCTGTTTGAGGTACTGTAGGGCATCCGTTTGAAAACAAACAAATGTTGTAATTTGTATATTAAGAGATGTTGTAACACATATTTTGGATGCACTAATTATACAAACAAACATTGTGACAATTCGTGTGATGCCCTAATCATACTAACAGATACCTTTATCATAACAATAATCGATAATTGATTATGATTATACGTTACCCTAAACATACAAATAAATGCCCTAAACATACACAATGATGCCCTACTGTTCATACAAATGGATGCACTAAATAAAACAAACAGATGCCATATCTTAACATGATGCTCTTATCATACTAAGAGATGTCATAACACATATTTTTTTGATGCAATATACACAATGATGCTCTAATGTTCATACAAATGGTTGCAATAAACAAAAGAAACAGATGTCATAACTTAACATGATGCTCTTATCATACTAAGAGATGCCGTAACACATATCCGTAACACATATTTTAAATGCACTAATTATACAAACATACGTTGTAACAATTTGTATGATGTCGTAATTATACTAACAGATGCTCTTAACATAACAATAATCGATAACTGATTATGATTACACGTTACCCTAAACATATAAATGGATGCCCTAAACATACACAATAATGCCTTAATGTTCATACAAATGAATGCACTAAACAAAACAAACAGATGTCTTATCTTAACATGATGCTCTTATCATACTAAGAGATGCTGTAACACATATTTTGGATGCAACATACACAATGATGCCCTAATGTTCATACAAATGGATGCACTAAACAACACAAACAGATGCCCTAACTTAACATGATGCTCTTATCATACTAAAAGATGTCGTAACACATATTTTGGATGCACTAATTATACAAACAAACGTTGTAACAATTCGTGTGATGCCCTAATCATAATAACAGATGCACTTATCATAACAATAATTGATAACTGATTATGATTAAACGTTACCCTAAACAAACAAATAGATGCCCTAATGTTCATGCAAATGGATGCACTAAACAAAACAAACAGATGCCCTAACTTAACATGATGCTCTTATCATACTAAAAGATGCTGTAAAAAATATTTTGGATGCACTAATTATATAAACAAACGTTGTAACAATTCGTTTGATGCCCTAATCACACTAACAGATTCCCTTATCATAATAATAATCGATAACTGATTCTGATTACACGTTACCCCTAAACATACAAATACATGCCCTAAACGTACACAATGATGTCCTAATGTTCGTACAAATGGATGCACTAAATAAAACAAACAGATGCCCTATCTTAACATGATGCTCTTATCATACTAAGAGATGCCTTAACAAATATTTTGGATGCAACATACACAATGATGCCCTAATGTTCATACAAATGGATGCACTAAACAAAACAAACAGATGCCATAACTTAACATGATGCTCTTATCATACTAAGAGATGTCGTAACACATATTTTGGATGCACTAATTATACATACAAACATTGTAACAATTCGTGTGATGCCCTAATCATACTAACAGATGCCCTTATCATAACAATAATCGATAACTGATTATGATTACACATTACCCTAAACATACAATTAGATTCCCTAAACATACACAATGATGCACTAATGTTCATACAAATGGATGCACTAAACAAAAGGAACAGATGCCCTAAATTAACATGACGCTCTTATCATACTAAGAGATATCGTAACATATATTTTGGATGCACTAATTATACAAAACAAACGTTGTAACAATTCGTTTGACGCCCTAATCACACTAACAGATGCCCATTTCATAACAATAATCGATAACTGACTCTGATTACACGTTACCCCCTAAACATACAAATACAAGCCCTAAACGTACACAATGATGCCCTAATGTTCATACAAATGGATGCACTAAACAAAACAAACAGATGCCCTATCTTAACATGATGCTCTTATCATACTAAGAGATGTCTTAACACATATTTTGGATGAAACATACATAATGATGCCCTAATGTTCATACAAATGGATGCACTAAACAAAACAAACAGATGTCATAACTTAACATGATGCTCTTATCATACTAAGAGATGCCGTAACACATATTTTGAAAAAAAAAGTTTGAATTTTTTTTTCAAATTTTCAAAAAAATCGTTTTTTTTTTCAAATTTCCGAACATATTTTTCAAAATTTCAAACTTTTTTTCAAATTTTCGAACTTTTTTTTTAGATTTTCAAACTGACTCTGATGCTCTAATGTTCATACAAATGGATGCACTAAACAATACAAGCCCTAAACGTACACAATGATGCCCTAATGTTCATACAAATGGATGCACTAAACAAAACAAACAGATGCCCTATCTTAACATGATGCTCTTATCATACTAAGAGATGTCTTAACACATATTTTGGATGAAACATACATAATGATGCCCTAATGTTCATACAAATGGATGCACTAAACAAAACAAACAGATGTCATAACTTAACATGATGCTCTTATCATACTAAGAGATGTCGTAACACATATTTTGAAAACAAAAGTTTGAAATTTTTTTTTAATTTTCAAAAAAATCGTTTTTTTTTTCAAATTTCCGAACATTTTTTCAAAATTTCGAACTTTTTTCAAATTTTCGAACTTTTTTTTTCAAATTTTCAAACTTTTTTTCAAATTTTCGAACTTTTTTTTTCAAATTTTGAAACTTTTTTCAAATTTTCGAATTTTTTTCAAATATTCGAACTTTTTTTTTCAAAATTTCAAACTTTTCTTCAAAATTTCAAACTTTTTTTCAAATTTTCATTTTTTTTAAAATTTTCAAACTATTTTTAAAATTTACAAACTATTTTTCAAATTTTTGAATTTTTTTCAAATTTTTGAACCTTTTTTCAAATTTCCGAACTTTTTTCAAATACTCGAACTTTTTTTTCAAATTTTCGAATTTATTTTAAAATTTTCAAACTTTTTTTCAAATTTTCAAACTTTTTTTTTCAATTTTTCAAATTTTTTTTCAAAATTTTCGAACTATTTTTCAAATTTTCGAACTTTTTTTCAAATTTTCGAACCTTTTTCAAATTTCCGAAATTTTTTTCAAATACTCGAACTTTTTTTTCAAATTTTCAAACTTTTTTTCAAATTTTCGAACTATTTTTTCAAATTTTCGAACTTTTTTCAAATTTTCAAAAAAAATATCGATTTTTTTCAAATTTTCGAACCTTTTTTCAAATTTTGGAACTTTTTTCAAATTTTCGATTTGAAAATATCGATTTTTTAAAAAGTTTCGAACTTTTTTTTCATATTTTGGAACTTGTTTTTCAAATTTCTAACTTTTTTTTTAATTTTCGAAGATTTTTTCAAAATTTTGATTTGAAAAATATCGAATTTATAAAAAATTTCAAACTTTTTTTCATATTTTCAAACTTTTTTTTTAGAATTTTCAAACTTTTTTTCATATTTTCAAACTTGTTTTCCAATTTTCGAACTTTTTTTCAAATTTTCGAATTTTTTTTCAAAATTTTGAATTTTTTTTCAAAATTTCGAACCTTTTTTCGAACTTTCAAAAAATCGATTTTTTTTGAAAAAATCCGGCCATATTATAGAAAATGGGTTTTCCTTATAATTATCTAATCATATTATTTTGCAAAACGCCAAAAAAAACACATAGTCGGCACAAAAGGACCCCTTAAGGGACTCGGCATACATATGTGTTTTTATCATAATCATGTCGAGTGACCTAGGCCAAAAAGGAAAACAAGCCGAGACCCCTAGGGTACTCGGCACACATACTTTCTTTTCATATGGACGTGTTTCGTGTGGTGTTTGAGACCGAGAAAACCAAGCCGAGTACACTAGTACTCGGCATGCACCCTATAAAATTTTGGGTATTTGTTTCGGCTTATAAGAGGGCTTATGGCGTAATAATTCTTGACAAGAAAAATGGATGTATGGACTTAAATGATTTTCGGCAAATCTATGTCTTCATGTTAAACATATTCGAGTTTCTTAGGACCCAAAGGAAAGCAAGCCGAGCCCTAGGGGACTCGGCACACATATATGTGGTTTTACGTGATCATGTCGTATGTTTTAATGACCGAAAACCAAGCCGAGTACCTAGTACTCGGCATCCACCTTTATAAAATCATGGGTATGTTTTAGACTTAATCATGGGTTTATGAACTTAATTGATTTTCGGCTACATGTGGGCTTATGGGTTAGCTAATTTCGGCTTATATTTTGGGCGTATGGCTTAAAAGATTTTCGGTTAATTATGTGGATTTAGTGAGCTTAAACGATTTTCGGTTATACATGTGGGCTTATGGTCAAATTGTCCGGGTTAAGTGAGGGCTTGTAAACCAAATTAAGTTGGGCTTACATTTGTGTGGCATGGACCCTGTAGCCCAAGAGACCAAGCCGAGGCCCAATGGGCTTGGCATCATACCCTAACTTTAATAAATTTCATTTTAAACCCTAAACTTTCAAGTAATGACAATATTGATCCTTAACTTATGGAAATGATATTTTAGACCCTTAAACTGTAATTAAATATAGTTTTACCCTTGAAATCATGAAAGTAACATTATGTCCCCAATTATAATTAATTGCCAATTATAACTAAAGTATATTAAATAACATGATTTATCTAACTTTATTATTATTAATCCAAGACACAGAAATGGAAACCTGCTATTTGTAGACAGTTACTATTTATGGAAACCTGCTATTTTTAGAAAGTTACTATTTATGGAAACCTGCTATTTTTAGAAAGTTACTATTTATGGAAACCTGCTATTTTTAGAAAGTTACTATTTATGGAAACCTGCTATTTTTAGACAGTTACTATTTATAGAAACCTGCTATTTTTGGAAACTTACTAAATAAGGAAAGTTACTACTTTTAGAATATCAAGTATAATAAGATGCAAATCATGGTATCCAACAATCCAAGAAAACATACAAGCATACCAATCAAGGAAAGTTATCAAGAATAGAAAGCTGCCAAAAATAGAAAGTTACTAAAAATGGAAAGAAACTTAAATCATGCACAAGTAACTTATACAAGCTCTTTAACATGTAGATCACGTGAAGCAGGAGTAGCTTCCATTCTTCTTACCACCTCTTTCATTACTTGCTGGACTTAAGGTACGGATATTCCGTCCTTTCAGTAAGGACATTCCTTCTATTCATGATTCATTCCCCAGAACTGCTATGCTTCCCCATTTCTATGTTTTGCCATGATTTATTCCATGTTTATTTTATAACCCACTGCCCGAGCTATATATATGCATGACCATGATTTATGTGACTTACCACCTAGTTATGGAGGTACCATGACCATGACACTTGAGGCACCTGTGTCATGACTCTTTCGCGTTGAGAGTGATTTCACGCGGCGTCCCTTTTCATGTTACTTATTTATAATTCATGTCTGGCCATTATTATTCGGGGCGTATGGGTGCATCCTAGTTTACATGTTTATACGTTTCATGGTGATTGGTTGGTGTGTGCTCTACATCCCATCACATTGGAGTTGATCCCTCCACCCATTTATTATAAGAGGTCACCCCTCTAGTACATGTTGAGGCATCCCCTCTAATCCATACATGTATGCAAGTTATTATTATATTGACATGTATGATTATATGAGCTCGTGGGCAAACCCTTATTACTGTGTTATGCTACCTATGACATTCCATTATACGTTACATCTTAACAACCATGTTTTACATGTTCATTGCTATTCTTTATGACATATTTCTCCAGGTTCCTCATGACACTCATGAATCTTTCCGCTGCTTTATATTCCTTATTCAGGACTTATGTTTATTATTTCATTATCATTGTATCCGTTCACTGAGCGTCATGCTCAGCCGTATTCTTTTCATGTTTCTTACGGCAGGTAACTAGAGGGAGTTGGGCATGAGAGTTTGTGCGTAGGAGGAGACCCTTTAGCTTCCACTCTATTATTATTGACTCTTGCAGACTTATGTTTTGGACACATGTTTCGTCCTTTAAACTTCCTTTACGTTTATGCATGTTAAACTTCATAATGGGAGCCGATGTTTGTTTCCGGCTTTCCACCTTGTTACGTTATCAGTTATGTTTTATGCCTTTTATGCTTTGATATGACGCCATGATTATGAAGTGATGCCTTTCATCAGAGAGGGGCGTTACAATTATGGTATCAGAGCCCAGGCTTTCGACCTGTAGGCTCTAAAACTTGACCTGTGAGGATTGGGTAGACATTAGGTTCCTTCAGAATCGACGTTTATTTTCTCTCGCGTTTTGACCTTTTAACCGTTTAATCATTAAATTTTTTTTTTTTTTTTTTTTTTGACAGATGGTGAACACGCGCACTCGTACCGATGCTGAACTCGCTGCGGCTGTCCAGGCAGCCGTAACTGCTATGCTTCCACAGATCCGTGAACAAGTTCGTGAAGAGTACCGTAATGGTGCTAGTGGCTCAGGTGGAAATCCTCCACCAGTCACTATTCATACCTGGCTGGAACGCTTTAACAAGCAAAAGCCCCGTACGTTTGAGAAGGCGGTAACTCCAGTTGATGCTGAGAACTGGATCTCTCACATGGAGAAGATCTTTGATGTAATGGGTTGTGATGATGTGTTTAAAGCGAGGTTAGCCGTTTATAAGTTTGAGGGTGACGCGCTAGCATGGTGGAAGGCCTACAAGCAGGCCAAAGGAGGAGATGCATGGATTCTCACTTTGTCATGGGCAAATTTCAAGGAGTTGTTCTTCCTCCAATTTTTCCCTCGAGCTGAGCAAGAGCGCTTAAAGCGAGAGTATCATTCTCTTCGCCAAAGGGCAGGCGAGAGCAGTAATGAGTTTATGCAGCGTTTTATCCGTATAGCTGGATTTCTTGGGCAAGCTGCTGGCACTGCAGAAGAGCAGGCCAAGAATTTTCGTTGGGGTCTTCACAAGTCGATCCTAGACCGTATCCTATGCCAGTGAGGTTTTACTGATGTTGCTCAAGTTGCAGATGCTGCTCGCAACTTTGAGATCCTCCGAGACAGGGATGATTATGACAGGCCTGAACGATCAGACAAGAGGTAAACCTTCAGTAATTAAATTTTGCGACCTATTCCACGTTTTATCTTCCTACCTTTATAACATGTACCACCCAACCATTCTTCAGGCATAAGAGTGGGGACCAGCATCAGTCGTCTGATCAGCAGAATAGTCACCGGGGTCATGACCAGAGGAATGACCGTCATGGGTCAGATAGGCAGGGCGGTAGTGGTAACTACCGTAACAACAATAGCAACAATCACTTCCGTGACAACAACAGGTCCAATCTCTAATCTTTACCATCCTCATCTGCTCTATGATATAAATCTAACATCACGTTAAAATGACAGGTACTCTGTTCGTTACGCGACAACGAACAGGGGTCAGCAGTCCCACCGAGCTGCCAACTCTGGTAATTCATTAATATAACAAGTTTATTCACTATATGTCTCAAAATTCATGTCTCACGATCCATCATTGAATCAGGTTCCCAGCAAAACAAGGCACAGTCCGAGGTTATACTACCCTGTCTGCACCACATGTGGACGTCGACACCCAGGAGAGTGTCGTCGTGCTGCAGGTACTTGTTTTAAGTGCGGTCAAGCTGGTCATCTTCAGCGAGATTGCAAGAAGAACACGGGGGCTAGTTCGTCTGGTTATGCTGACAAGAAGCCAGACGCATCAGGCCCGGTGTCTTTGCGCTGACTCAGGACCAGGCTGCTAATGCTACAGGTACCATCACCGGGTGCATTATTTTTTTCGACTTGCAGTATTTGTTTATTTGATACGGGTGCAACACATTCTGTGATATCTACAAAGTTTGCCTCATGTCTTAATATGACACCTGTACCACTTGATCATGTGTTATGTATATCCACGCCCATGAAAGACTCCGCACGTATTACCCATGTGTATAGAGACCTCCCTCTACAGTTTAATGACAAGATCCGTTCAGTTAATGCGCTTCCTTTAGACATGTGTGAGTTTGATATAATTCTGGGTATGGATTGGTTATCAGCGCACCATGCTACGATTGACTGTCATTCCCGTCCCCCCTTTCGTGTTAAAAATTCGGCAATATTCGTACTCCTGAATTTATTTATCATGGTTCCCTACCGGGAAAATCTATGAAAATCATTTCTGCTTTAGAAGCACGTACTCTACTATCTCACGGCTGTGAAGGTTTCCTAGCTAATATTCATGACACGACTTCAGATGTTTCTTCTATTCATGATCAGCCAATTGTTTCCGAATTTCAAGACGTATTTCCAGAACTCCAGGAATTCCACCATTCGAGATGTTTGAATTCAACATTGAGCTCATTCAGGAGCAGAGCCTATCTCCAAGGCTCCTTATCGCATGGCTTCCGATAGAGTTGAAAGAGTTTGAAGGATCAGTTGCAGAGAGTTGTTGGACGAGGATTTATACGCCCAAGTGTAATCGCCATGGGGTGCACCAGTTTTGTTCGTCAAGAAAAAGGACGGTAGCATGAGATTGTGTATCGACTACCGTGAATTAAACAAGATCACTATCCGTAATCGTTATCCCCTCCCACGTATTGACGATTTATTCGATCAGCTTCAGGGTGCTAAGCATTTCTCCAAGATAGATTTAAGATCCGGTTACCATCAGTTACGAGTGAAAGAGCAGGATATTTCCAAGACTGCTTTTCGTACACGATATGGCCACTATGAATTTCTGGTTATGCCTTTTGGTCTCACAAATGCTCCAGCAGTGTTTATGGACTTGATGAACCGAATCTTTCATGAATTCTTAGACAAGTTCGTCATCGTATTCATCGATGATATTCTGGTTTTTTCTAAATCTAAAGAGGAACATGAGGACCATCTTCGCACTGTTTTACAGATCTTACGACAAGAGAAACTATATGCCAAGTTTTCCAAGTGCGAATTTTGGTTGAGTAGAGTGGCTTTTCTGGGTCACATAGTTTCATCAGAAGGGATTACCATGGATCCGGCGAAGGTTGAGGCTATCACTAAGTGGCCAAGACCGACGTCCGTGACTGAAGTAAGGAGTTTTCTCGGATTAGCAGGCTATTATCGCAGATTTGTAGATGGGTTCTCACGACTGGCCTTACCCTTGACTAAGCTCATGAGAAAGGGTGAGAAGTTTGTTTGGAACGACGAGCGAGAGAAGAGCTTTGAAGAGCTTAAGCAGCGTTTAGTCTCCGCACCTATCCTTACTCTCCCATCCGGTTCAGGTGGATTTCAGATTTATAGTGATGCTTCAAAGAAAGGTCTGGGTTGTGTACTCATGCAGCATGGGAAAGTGATTGCCTATGCATCACGAAACAAGCGACAGCTAAAACCTATGAGGTGAACTAATCCTACCCATGACCTAGAATTAGCAAGCTGTTGGTCTTCGCTCTAAAATCTGGAGACACTACCTTTATGGCTAATCATGTGACATTTTACACCGATCATAAAAAAGTCTCAAGTTAAATATTCACTCAGCGAGAATTAAATTAGGAGACAGAGACTGTTGGTTAGAGTTTACTAAAGGATTATGACACCAACATTCAGTATCATCCGGGAAAGCAAATGTGTGGCCACGCGTTTAAGTAGAATACATATGATGAGCTGGCATCAAAAATAGAAGAAGAGATTATTCTTATCTAGAACGATTGGACATAGAGTTATGAGTTCATGGACAAAATGTTTCTGGGCAAGTCTAAGATTGAGCCTAACTTAATTTTCTCAGATAAAGGCAGCTCAAAAGGACGGAATGGTAAATCTGGGCAATCATTCAGAATTTAGACAAGCAGACCGAGTTTCATGTTGATAGTGATGGCATTCTGTGGCAGGGCACTAAGTTATGTGTACCAGAAGATCCTGCACTTCGGGAGGTTTTGATGACCGAAGCTCATAGTTCTCCTTTTTCCATTCATCCGGGTTCGACGAAGATGTATCATGATCTCAAGCAACACTTCTGGTGGAGTGGTATGAAACGAGATGTAGCAACATTTGTATCAAAGTGTTTAGTCTGTCAGCAAGTTAAGATCGAACATCAGCGTGCAAGTGGGTTACTACAACCATTAGAGATTCCTGTTTGGAAATGGGACGAAATATCTATGGATTTCGTTACAGGTTTACCACGGACTCAGAGGAAGCACGACGCTATCTGGGTTGTCGTGGATCGTTTGACCAAGACAGCGCATTTCCTTCCTATTCGTAAGGATTTTTCCATCAGTAGATTGGCAGAGATGTTCCAGCAAGAAATCGTTCGACTACACGGTACTCCATCAGCAATCGTATCCGATAGAGATCCACGTTTCACGTCTCGTTTCTGGAAAGGTTTACAGAACGCTTGGGGAACCAGGCTCAAGTTCAGTACGGCTTTTCATCCAGAGACAGACGGACAGTCAGAACGTACGATTCAGACACTGGAGGACATGTTACGTTCATGTGCATTAGAATGGACAGGAAATTGGGACGACTACATCTGTTTAGTTGAGTTCGCGTATAATAACAGTTGGCATGCAAGTATCAAGTGCGCTCCCTTTGAGATGTTATACGGTAGGAAATGCCGTGCTCCTATCTGTTGGGATCAAGTTGGTGAGCGGGTTCTTGAGGGCCCAGAGATGATTGAGGTGACCAATGAGAAGGTCGCTGTCGCCAGGGAAAAGCTTAAAGAAGCTCAGACACGTCAGAAAAGTTACGCCGACAAGCATCGCAGATTGTTAGAATTTCAGCCTGGTGAACATGTATTCTTGAAAGTATCACCTACACGTGGAGTCAGGCGTTTTGGTATTAAGGGCAAGCTTAGTCCTCGTTTTATAGGACCGTTTGAAATTCTGGAACGCGTGGGTGAGGTTTCTTATCGTTTGGCGTTACCTCCCCAACTCTCTCATGTTCACAACGTATTTCACGTATCTTTACTCAGAGGTTACAAGTATCATCATCTCCACGTTGTCTCGTATCCATTTGGTCAGATCCGTGAAGATTTATCTTACACGGAAGAACCTGAGTCTATTCTAGACCGTCAAGTCAGAGTCATGAGGAAAAAGACTATTCCTTTCGTTAAAATCCTTTGGAGGAATCATCCTGAACGGGAAGCCACTTGGGAAACCGAGGAGTCTATACGGACTTCCTATCCTCATTTTCTTCCATGATCTGGTATGTTCTTTTCAGTCGTATCATGTTTCTAATTCGAGGACGAATTATTCTTTTAAGAGGGGAAGAGTTGTAAAACCCACATGAAAATACCATGAAATTTAAAAATTTAGTAAACAATAAAATCACGACAAGAAAACTTATGAATCTAATATCATGACGAGTTAACGCACAAAATTAAAAGCTACGAATCTTGAACACGCGAAGGTACGAAATATGACATAAAAATAAAACTACAAACTTCTTTTGGGCTCATGGAGATTTCGGCAATGCTCAAGAAAAGAAAAGGCCCAAGTCCAATTTTAAAGGCCCAAGCCCATGTCCCCATTTATTAATTCCAGGGAACTAGATTTTATGCATTATTGGTACAAGAATTAAAAATAAGAAACCCTAAAAATTTCTACAAACCGGCGGCACCACAAGGGGAAGGAAGGAACAAGTTTTGATCATTGTTCGTGTTCTAATTGGTGTTATTCGTTCCTTATTCCATCCTCGATCAATCCCCGAAATCGGTATGTCATAAAGACCTTTTTAAATTCTTTCTTCTTTGATCATTATACACGCATGAAATGGATCAAGAAAAAGAAATGTTAACTATGTGGTTTAATTAATTATAACATGTTACTTGATAAATCGAATTGGCATATTATAAGGGACTTGTCGTGTGGTTTGTGGCCAAGAAAGGCAAGCCGTGACCCCTAGGGGCTCGGCATGTTCACCATTTTGTTAATACTTTCGTCGCATGGTGTTGGGGTCGAACCAAGGTGAGCCATAAGGGCTCGGAATTCTTCTGGTTGTTGGTTTTTTTGTGCAGGGGAAACCAAACCGAGTGCCTTGGGCTCGGCATGCATGTCATGGTTGTTGTCGTTGCATTGAATCAAACGGTTATGATAAGAGTCCAAGCCGAGCGCCATAAGACTCGGCACATATGTGTTGTGAGTCATTTCTTTTGTTGTCGTATGGGTTGGGTGGCTAATAGTCGCTCGACAGAAAGGGTATGCGAGCTCTTGTGGCTCGACACATGACTTTTTGCGACTTGGGATGTTGTCGTGTGTTATGGCTCGAACAAGGACCAAGCCGAGACCCTAATGGTCTTGGCACATGGTGGTTTTGACCTGTGACTGCTGCCGAGCGAATCTTGGCCGAAACCCAGCCCAAGCCGAGACCCCATTGGGGCTCGGCACATCTGCTTTGGTGGCCTCATGTTTAGTTGTGTATGGTTTGGCCAAGGGGGAAACAAGCCAAGAGTTTTAAAGGCTCTCGGCAAAATCATGTGGCCGAGTGAGTAAACAAGCCGAGACCCACAAGGGTGCCCAGCATTATTAGTTTTGGTCCGTTGGGAAATTGTTGGTCGAACATGAGGAGGGACGAGTCCCTAGTGGACTCGGCTCATGGTTGGTTTTAGTTCGAGTTACATTGTCACGAAATGTTTAATTGAATGTGCGTCGTCGGGTAAAACTAAGTGAAATTTGAATCGAACATGGAATGTGTAAATCGTTCAGGGTGCGTTGGTTTAAGAGAGTTTTATGAAAGAGTATTCGGTTTGTGTCATATTTTAAAAAGGGAAAGTGTTGTCATTTATCGTGTGGTATAAGTTAACAAGTACGGGTGTTAGGAAAGTTATGAAACAAGTAAATAAGTCACGAGCGTAATTTAGGTTATACTATTAATCCCTTAACTTTAATTAATTACGTTTAATACTTCTAAAATCATGAAGAATACCATTTATTACCCTTAACTAAAATTAATTACTGTTTATACCCTAAAGCATTATAATTGACATGAAAACCCTAACCTTATGATATGCTACATAATTACCATAATGGGAAACTTATTAATTATGGAAAACGTTAAACATGGAAATAACCTATTTATAGAAACCTGCTATTTTTAGAAAGTCTATTTTTGGGAAGTTTAATTATGGAACTTATTAAATCAGGAAAGTTATCATTTATGGAAAGTTAATTAAGGAAAGTCTATTTTTGGAAACTTACTATAATTAGAAGCTGCTATTTTTGGAAAGTACCCAATATAACAAGAATACTAATCATGAAATATATTAATCATGGAATATGTTAAGCATGGAACGTACTAATCAAGGAATCATGCTAATTATAGAAAGTTACTAAAAATAGAAAGCTGCCAAAAATAGAAAGTTACTAAAAATGGAAAGAAACTTAAATCATGCACAAGTAACTTATACAAGCTCTTTATCATGTAGCTCGTGTGAAGACGGAGTAATACCTTTCTGTCTTCTTCCTTTCACTGCTTCATTGTCCAGGTACGGATATTCCGTCCTTTCAGTAGGGACATTCCTTCTATTCATGATTCATTTCCCCAGAACTGCTATGCTTCCCCATTTCTATGTTTTGCCATGATTTATTCCATGTTTATTTCATGTCCCACTGCCCGAGCTATATATATATGCATGACCATGATTTATGTGACTTACCACCTAGTTATGGAGGTACCATGACCATGACACTTGAGGCACCTGTGTCATGACTCTTTCGCGTTGAGAGTGATTTCACGCGGCGTCCCTTTTCATGTTACTTTATTTCATGTCTGGCCATTATTATTCGGGGCGTATGGGTGCATCCTAGTTTACATGTTTATACGTTTCATGGTGATTGGTTGGTGTGTGCTCTACATCCCATCACATTGGAGTTGATCCCTCCACCCATTTTATTATAAGAGGTCACCCCTCTAGTACATGTTGAGGCATCCCCTCTACTTTATGCATGTATGCACGTTATTATTATGTATGATTATATGAGCTCGTGGGCAAACCCTTATTGCTATGTTATGCTACCTATGACATTCCATTATACTTTTACATCTTAACAACCATGTTTTACATGTTCATTGCTATTCTTCATGACATATTTCTCCAGGTTCCTCATGACACTCATGAATCTTTCCGCTGCTTTATATTCCTTATTCAGGACTTATGTTTATTATTTCATTATCATTGTATCCGTTCACTGAGCGTTATGCTCAGCCGTATTCTTTTCATGTTTCTTACGGCAGGTAACTAGAGGGAGTTGGGCATGAGAGATTGTGCTTAGGAAGAGACCCTTTAGCTTCCACTCTATTATCATTGACTCTTGCAGACTTATGTTTTGGACACATGTTTCGTCCTTTAAACTTCCTTTACGTTTATGCATGTTAAACTTCATAATGGGAGCCGATGTTTGTTTCCGGCTTTCCACCTTGTTACGTTATCAGTTATGTTTTATGCCTTTTATGCTTTGATATGACGCCATGATTATGAAGTGATGCCTTTCGTCAGAGAGGGGCGTTACATCATTTCTTATAGTGTTTTTCAAAAAAAACTCATCGCCTTTTCCTCTCTTGTCTAGCCGATGCCACCCACCACCACAATACCCATTCCATACTAATTTTTCTAGCAAACCAATTAATAACCATGTGCTAGTTGTATTCCTTGTGTTGAAAGCTCTTCAAAGAGATCAAGAAACACCATTTTTAAAGGGTTTAGGGGCTGATTTTGTTGATGTGTTAGGAGTGTTGTTGCATGGTTATATTGTGAGGTTTAGTAAAGATTTAGAAGGGTTTTGTTTGTTGGTTTGAAGTTTTGGTTCATAGTTTTTGGTGAAACACTTTCAAGACATTCATTCAAAGGGTTTATTGATAAATTGATTATGTAATAAAGAGGGATTTTTGCAAGTATTTGATTGTGATAGCTTGATTTGGGTAGAAATTTTTATAGAGCAATAGTGGTTGATTGTTGTTATCATTCACAATCTCTTTTTCATCTTCTTTGTAAGGCTATTGTTTCTAT
The DNA here is from genome assembly GCA_026074375.1 of Tanacetum coccineum. Taxonomy (NCBI): domain Eukaryota; kingdom Viridiplantae; phylum Streptophyta; class Magnoliopsida; order Asterales; family Asteraceae; genus Tanacetum; species Tanacetum coccineum. The sequence goes on along the minus strand of BQNB010007214.1, from coordinate 38,486 downwards.
ATAATCTCTTCTTGAAAAAGTATTTTATGTTGATGTATTTTCTGTATTTAGGATGTATTTACATTCTTTAGTATGTATTGAAAAAATATGGCATTGTACATAATGATTTAAAGCTAGAAAACTTGTTTTTGATGGGTTTGCAACATTATTTTTGGATCAGATTTAGATCAGTAGGTTGTGGAGGGTTTTTTGAATTGTTGATGACCTATGAGGTTTTAGGAAAGAAGAATATTTTATGTTCCTCATGGTGATGTACGGATCCCATTCACAATTATGAGCATGCTATCTTTTCCACTGAGAGCTCATCATCAGCTATAGTCGTTTATAGTACCTTTAACTTGTATCGTCATCTCCTCATCGTTCAGATACTTCTTTCCTCTATACGACAATCGAAAGTTTCAGCAACTAGACCTTTTGTTCTTGATTGAAAAGTTCTTTGGGGGGGGGAAACTGAGAAGTAAAGGGATCTAGCCTTAGAGTGTAAGTTTTGCGTGTTTATTTCTTGTTGTCAGCCATTGTCGTCCTTTGAAATATATTTGGTTCATGTTTTGATTTACTTTGAGTTTGTGGGAAATTTGGAATAAGGGTCTTTAATGTGACTTGGGTTTGAAAACTTTTGGCACTAAAGATATGTTTGAACATGGTCATTTATAAGAGGGTCATCAGATGTTTTAGAAAAAACAATCTCTTGCTCACAAGACCTTTTTGCAACATGTGTAAGCATCAGTGTTTCATTGATGCTCGTTTGACGTCGTAAAAATTGTTTTTCTTTTGATAAAACGTTTTGAATTTGCCAAAAGGGCTTCTCATGAACTCTAATTCAGTATTTGAGGTACTCCCTCACTGGTTCTAACTCATTGCCACATCATCAGATGTTTTTCTTAAAAATCCTACACAAATGTCGTGTTATAGAAATTTAGGCAGTAGATATGGTGGATTGACGGTACGATTGGAGTAGTTATAAGGGGCATTTTGTTCTCTAATGTATATCTTTTTTTGGATCAAGGTTGTCCTTCATAAGACAAAACTCCCATAGATACAGCAGGTCATTGGTTTATGACCTATATGAAATCATAGTGTGATAGGCATTTCTTATCCCTGAGAGAGCTAAGACACTTCTCAGGGAGGACTCTTAAACGAAAGACCAACACTTGATTTAGTGTTTTGACCACAGTGAGTCGCACTATGATAGAGAGAGAGAAAGCTCTTGGAGCAGGGTCTTGTAATGGGTGTAGGTTTGTGGAGGACTCTTAAAGGGTTTAGCATCGTGAAAGTTTGATACTAAGTTTCAATCCTTGATCTTGTTTTTTATTGGTTTCGAGGGACTTTAAGTTGTTAACGCCAAGTTAGACTGCATATAGCTTTAGCTGTGTTAACAGCTAAATGACTGTCTTCCATTATATCATCTTGGTAGGCCTCATGATATAATGATGCTTTTAAGGCGTTAGTCTGTATTGACACCACTTCTGTCATCATTGAGTCCCATTGGGACTCAAGTTTAATATCAATTTTGAGATTTTGGATATGGTATAAGGTCCATCGCTGTCATAATTTATGTAGTAGGGTTCTTATACTAGTCACAATAGCAAAGCTGTTCATTTTTCCATTTGTTAAATTTTCCCAGCTCTAGTCAAGGGATCCAATAGCATAGTATGCTACCTCTTTTCTAATCATAGTTGGTTGGTATCGAACTTTAGCAAGAGCACCATTAGTAAGATCTAAGTTGTATAAAGACTTTAGCAGATTATATGTGTTTTAAAAATTTTATAAACTTTTGCTAATAACCACTGTTGTTCCTTTTGGAGTTAGTAACCAAGTACTAGAAGTAATAGACTTTAAATAACTACATGGCTATGAAAGTGAAGTTTGAAAAGGTTTTGTCTATAAGATAACCGGAAACAATACGTAATAAACAAAAAGCGCTTTCAACGGTTTCACTGCTTATTAAAATCTTATTAAGAATTATACTCATGGTGTTGCGGAGAAGAACACAATAGGATCAAATTGACAATTGTAAGTGTTGTGTGTGTGTTGTGTGTGTGTGTGTGTGTGTGTGTGTGTGTGTGTGTGTGTGTGTGTGTGTGTGTGTGTGTGTGTGGTGTAGGGTGTGTGTGTGTAGTGTGTGTGTGTGGAGTCGTTTATGGTATGTGTGTGTGTGTGTGTGTGTGTCGTGTGATGTGTGTTGTTGAGAGTGTGTCGTGTGTGTGTGTGTGTGTGTGTGTGTGTGATCTCCTCACTAACAACTTAGCATAAATCAAAGTATTATGCTAAGTTGACAACTATGCTAACCTACTAAACTTGTTCAGGGACTTAGTTGATTTGAAGGAGTAAGTGTTTGTGAATAATACAACATTGAATGCACAAACTTGACTTACTCCTTTACAAGGCATCTCTATTTATAGTGCTAAGGTAAGGTAGCACCCACGTGGGTAACAAGTGCGTGTCTCAAGGTTGATTGGACAAGTACATATTGTACAGTTTGTCTCTATTACAATTCTAATCTAGGAATTGGACAAACACACTTTCTAAGGTCAGTGCTGACACTGACCTTATCTTCATATCCTATTTAGGATAAGTTTGTCTTCAGGTGGATAAGTACTTGAACTTATCCATTCAAACTTATCCCGCCTATTTTTGAGGCTCTTGTCTTTAAGGTCTTTAAGTTGAGGAGATCGTATGGGGTTCAGTGAGTCTATTGCCACAACTCACTGAACCCATCACCTTCTTCTTTGGCTCAGGGACTTCATTCACTAAGTGTCACCTTACTGAATGGTTGAATCTTTCTTGTGGACTCAGGTTGAGCACTTAAAGGTAACTCACTGAGTGACTATTCATTCAGTGACCTTGGTAATGTTTAAGCTTATCTAACACTTAGAATATTTTCTATTCAAATCCAAGTGAAAGGTCATTGGGCACTGAATTGGCCCAACAATAATTATTCTCTGAAACTTCGGTTTTGAAAGTATCAAATGAGTGTTTTGTTTTTATTTTTCCTAGCTTTCTTTATTCTGTATTTTTCTTCGTGTTTTTGTTCGTAAACCGTCTCATTTGCTATCATAGAGAAATGAGAATATACCATCAATTCAACCAATTCCACCCATACAACCTAGGGCCCGCACTTTAGGTTAGTATTCCCAACGAAGCCACGAGGTCTACCATAACACCATTGAGCTGCCATAAGCAGCCAATGTTTCCCATCTGTGATTCGACGTCCTTCGGTTGGTGCAAAACGAATGTGCATCTCACGGATTCTGGTCTGGATACCTAAACAAATACCTTAAGGATTTTTTTTAAAAATTGTTGACTCAATGAACCTTAATGGTGCCTTCCAAGAGACGACGTGCTTGTATCCATTCTATATCTCACTTCATGATTGATAGTGTATGGGAGTTTGACCCTAAACGGCTAAAGCTTATACGCCCATAAAAGGGCTTAAAAATCCCACGAAGGAAAAACTCCGCCTGAGATACTTCGCCTGGGATCAGATCTCAGGCCTAAACTAACAATCAGGCTCACGAGGGCAACAAATCCTTAATACATTCAGGCAAATGCTATGACTCGGATCTGATTCCAAAATCCGTTATAGCAAATAACACGTGTCATGACCTCATCTGTTGATACTTGGAAACATTCCATATATCCGGTACAACTAATGATAACACGTCACGTGTCACTCCTCCCCATATTCCATGAGACGTCCACTACGTGGACCATCATGGATCGTTGAATGCATTTACGGGTGGCACATAACCCTAAATATATCCCTATAGATACTTGTTCATTTCCTCAAAATGGACCAAGCCAACTTAGCCAATTCAACTCAATTCGTGTGAAGCTAATCCATCTTTAAACAAACAACACACACACCAATCATATGGAAGTGTTAGCCCAAATCTAGATCCTTGATTTTATCTAGGAATCCTTACCGAACGTGAGAAACCGAACATATAATCATCATCATCATTAATTCAAATCACGTTAAGGTAAAATTGTTTGATTTACCTCACGCTAAGGTCAGATAATTAATCTATCATCATAAATTATTTGATTAACGTCATTGTTATTTTGTTGGTGCTTGAACTTTAATCACATAGTTTTTGCCGTGCAACACGCTGGTACCCTGCTTGTATTTATAATCGATTTATCACTATACACTTTTTAGGTTTATATTAACATTTCGGTTGGTGCTTTGAACTTTATAGCTTAAATTATTGTTAGCCATGGGTAATTACTCTAACGGAAGACACTTTTGTGGTTTATTTGTGAAAGAAACATATTTCCACTCCGAAATGAGTAAAAGTAATGATACGATCTTATCACAAATCACCATGATTATGATATACAGTACAATGTTCTTGCTTTTTGTTAAGATCTAGAGACTAATTTTCTATTTATGAATTACTACATAAGAGCATAATTTATATTGAATCATCTAAACTTTAAAGCCTATAAATTTCTATTCATTGCTATAAAAAGGTAACATTTGAATTAGCAGTAAGATGGTAGTTTCAAATTGCACAAATAGTTTAAAAGGAAAAGTACTTATTTAAACTCTTGACATGCTAGATTGTCTTGTTATTGTTTGATTTGGACTTTATTAAAAATAGAAACAATCAAGTCCTTAATCCTCTTAAAACATCAATTGTAACATATACTAAAAAGTACGTTTTCACGTTTTGAGCTTCTTGTTTGAATTGTAAATACCAAACAAGGATTTCTTTTACAGTTCATCGAATCCTCTTGGTTGTGAACGTCCATTATGATATCAAAAACCGGCAAAAATGTCATGCTTCTAAGTTTTAACATGTCATTTTACCAAAAAAATTTGAAATGACAAGTTAATTACATATTTAGCTAACTATGTCTTTTTAAATTGATCATTTGTCGTGTGTGAGTATTGATTTGTATTTAGCACCTACCATTTGCTTAAAGGAACATGTACAAGTCTGCTAACATTTGATTCCATAATATGTATGATTTGGTTGAGCATAGCTTTAATTGAGGGGAGGGGTTGGACGTCTATTGTATAATATACTAAAGCTGGTTACAAATACGACAACCTTTTGTGTCGTTTTACTTTTGGGCTTATCGTTTGTTTTTTTAAAAAAAGCACTTCTTGTCTCTTTTGTCTGCAGAAGGGAAAGGGTTACTAAAGAAGTGTGTTTGTTTTTTTGTAGACATAGGTGCTAAAAAGCACTTCTTACTTCTTCAATATTTGAGACATAATCTTTCACTTCTTTCCACCACTTCAACACCACCTCCCATCACCACCACCAAATTTTTCACTTTTTTGCGTCCTCGTACATTTTTATCAGTTTTTATACGTTTTCGTCCGTTTTTTTTACGTTTTCGTCAATTATTTTACGGTTTCGTCTATTTTTTACGTTTTCGTCCGTTTTTTTACGTATTCGTCAGTTTTTTTACGTTTTCGCCTGTATTTTTACGTTTTCGTCTGTATTTTTACGTTTTCGTCTGTATTTTACGTTTTCGTCAGTTTTTTTACGTATTTGTCAGTTTTTTACATTTTCGTCTGTATTATTACGTTTTCGTCTGTTTTATTACGTTTTCGTATTTTTCTTTACTTTTTCGTCTTTTTTTTTACGTTTGCGTCAGTTTTTTACGTTTTCGTCAGTGTTTTTACGTTTTCGCCAGTTTTCGTATGTTTTTTTACGTTTTCATCAGTTTTTTTACGTTTTCGGATGTTTTTTTTACTTTTTCGTCAGTTTTTTACGTTTGCGTTTATTTTTTACGTTTTCGTTAGTATTTTTACATTTTCGTCAGTTTTTTTACGTTTTCGTCAGTTATTTTACGTTTTCGTCTGGTTTTTTATGTTTTCGTCCGTTTTTTACATTTTCGTCCAATTTTGTACGTTTTCGTCTGTTTCCGCACATTTTTGTCTGTTTTTTACGGTTTCGCTTGCTTTCTTACGTTTTTCTCTGTTTATTACGTTTTCGTCTGTTTTTTTACGTTGTCGTACTTTTACGGACGAAAACTTGAAAAAACGGACGAAAACGTAAAAAAACGTGCGAAAACGTAAAAAACGGACGAAAACGTAAAAAGACGGACGAAAACGTAAAAAGACGGACGAAAACGTAAAAAGAAGGGCGAAAACGTAAAGATAGCGTACAAAAACTTAAAAAAACAGACGAAAACGCAAAAAACAGACGAAACGTAAAAAACGAACGAAAACGTAAAAAACGGACGAAATCGTAAAATCTGACGATAACGTAAATGAACAGGCGAAAACGTAAAAACGGACGAAAACGTAAAAAAAACTGACGTAATCGTCAAAAACACGAAAACGTTAAAAAACAGACGAAAACGTAAAAAACGGACGAAACGTAAAAAACGGACGAGAACGTAAAAAAAATGACAAAAACGTAAAAAAACAAACGAAAACGTTAAAAAAGACGAAAACGTAAAAAAAACTGACGAAAACAAAAAAAAAAAAAAAAAAAAAAAAAAAAAAAAAAAAAAAAAAAAAAAAGAAAAAAAAAAAAAAAATAAAAAAAAAAAAAAAAAAAAAAAAAAAAAAAAAAAAGAAAAAAAAAAACCCGTAAAAAAAACATACGGATACGTAAAAAAGACTAAACGTAAAAAACGGAATAAAACGTAAAAAAAAGACAAAAACGTAAAAAAAGACGAAAACGACAAAAACAGACAAAAACGTAAAAAAAACGAAAAGGTTAAAAACGGAAGAAAACGTAAAAAACACGAAAACGTTAAATAACGGATGAAAACGTAAACAACAGACGAAGACGTAAAAAACGGTCAAAACGTAAAAAAATGGACGAAAACGTAAAAAAATAGTAAAACGTAAAAAATGAAATGTTTTGCCACCTCTAAACACTAGTGAAAAAAGATAAAGTAAAAAATGAATAAAACTTTCAATAGAACAAAAAACAAACGGTCTTTTTCATGCAGATGAAGACTTTAAATGTAACTCTTCTTCTGCAGACATGGTTTATGATGTTGGTAAAAAAGAAGGGCTATGATCTTGAATAAAAATTTTAATTTTGTGAAAGTGTGAAAAGCACGTGATGCAACCAATTTATACTCGCATTTTTTTAGACTTTACCACTTTTTCAATATAAAAAACACTGAGAATTCTCAAATTTAGTTAACTTTTTCATTTTACAAAAAAGCCCTCATGTTTATATTTTTACGACTTTTTTATTTAACAAACTTTATTTACCAAATATTTAATAAATACGCAACGAATTTTTGAATAAAAAATATACCGACAAAAAGGCTTATGGATTACGAACAAAACAAGTCCAATATTGATATGCTTTGGACGTGCGTACGATTCTATAAAAAAACGTTGAAGTTTAATATATATTTAAAAAAAACTTTTAAAACACACCCTTAATCTACCGAATAATTTTAAAAAATTATTTAAAGTTTATTTTTTTTGAAAGATTTAATGCAAAAAAAATTATTTAAGTTGTGGTATTAACGTGTGCCAAGAATTTCGGTAAGGATTGCGTACATCCTCATTTACCAGCGCTCGATGATTCAACTATCAGTTATTCTTGACGAGCAAACAAAAATAGCTCCGCCGCAACGCGCAGACACATTTCCTTCTTGTTTTTAAAACAAAGGTCATAACTACAAGTTACTTAACATTTTATTCCCTTGTGAATATGGTTGGCCATAGCTTTGAGAAACAATTATACCTTTATATTAAAAGCTTGGATGTGGCTTAAATGCATTAAATGCAAACCCGAGTCCGACCCACCCATTCTCGTTGAACCCGCTTGAAACTTGCCTGAAAACCGCCGGAACCCGCCTGAAAAAGAAACCCGAAAAAAGCAACCAGGCCCGACATAAAATAATAAGGTCACACGTGTCCTTCTCGTCCACTTTCGCACCGTTTTACTCATACACCTCATTCCCATGTCAAATTTTCACCACATCCCCCAAATCTTTCTTCTATAACCGTGTATCAAACAAATCAAGATTTAGGTTTTTCTTAACCCAACTTAGTTGGTGAAAGCATAAACTATGTGCGTCAACGTTTTTCTTAACCCAAATCAGTTGGTGAAAGAGGAATTATTTCGAAGATTGAAGATTAAAGATCTAATTGAAACCACCAATTTGTAATTGTGAGGTAGACATTAAACCTAATACTTACCCAATAATTTTTTTTATGATTTTGGGGTTTAATTTTTGATTTTTAATGTGAAATTTAAGGGTTTTTTTGTTTTTGGATTTTAGGCTGTAAACCAGCGTTGAAGATAAGCAGGTTGTTTGGTTGAGGCACTTTAACAAGTCTGTTACATAAACAATGTATTGATTTAATTTGATGCATATTGACTATGTGCTTTTGTTATGTGCTTTTAAAAAAGATGATTAGGTCATTGTTTATGCTTTTGGGTTGATGACTTATTAGCTTAAGTTAGTCATATATCAATCTTATTATTCAACATACATGCTTTTACAATGGGGTGTTTGGAATAGCTTATTTTTTTAGTTTATGGCCTTTTGGAAAATATAATAAGGTCATTTATAGGCTATTTTAGCTTAAGTTTACGAGCTATAGTTGATTAGCTCTAAAAAGTGAGGTTATTATATCAATAATATAATTATAATTGCAGTTACACTAAATAATGACATGAAACAGGAGCAAGTTGTTGTCAGCACATGCTCATATGACTATAAGAAACTGAAATCAAAAGCTAAGAAGTGTTTGGCACAAATTTAAAGTTTTAGAATAGGATGAAAGAGTTTGGAACAAAAGTATACTTGAAAAGGTAGCAACACTGAAATCTATGAAATTTATTAGCATCGTTATGATTCTCACTCATTTTTTATCCGAACATGTTAATATAGGAGCATCTACTGAAGATTACAACATATCATCGTTCGTCGATGGCATAAAAGCGTTGCAATCATGTTTCTTGAGATGTTTATCGTGTTGATGGATTACATTACTGAATTGCTTCGATAAAAAGCTATCCCAGAAGGTTGTAAGGTCGTATTATACTGGTCCCTATATTAGCCAATTTTAAACTTCATAAATTAATTTTGTGCAGAGACAATATTACTTTTATGGTTGGTGCAGGTTCTGCTAGAAAGACTCCTTATGTGTCACACAATCATTCCAGGACGTATGCACGACCACTGGTAAAGTTAAATTGTAAAATCAAGAGAAAGAATGAACAACAAGGTCTTCACATACCACATTAATCTGCGAGTATCATAGTTAGTGATCGATTTCTACTCTACTATGATGTTCTTTAAATAAAATTTTACTATAAAAAATCTTTTATGTAATATGTAGCAGGGAGATTTGAGTTTGTTATTTGGTGACTACAATTTCCAAAATAGTCTAAAACATTAGGGGTGCACTTTATAATGGTTATACCAAAAGTTGGTTTCAGCACAATTGAGTGCAAAGTGGTATACTCTATACATGTAATGTTTTTTTATCAGTATCAAGTAAAGATTCATAAAGTTGACTACAAATTATAATATAAAACATCGAGGGTCTCAAGTTCAGGATCTTATCTAAAATTAAAACGTGGTTGCATGCCTTAGGAAGGGGTAAACGAAAAACAATGTTTATTTAATTTATTTGAAGGTCTGACATTTCTTATGGGTAAAAATAAAGACGATTGCTCAAAATCAAAGTTCTTAACTTTTGATGTTGGTTCATGTTATGGGTTGGCAAAGGAGTGCTTTTTAAGACGATATGTTGACTAATAATGATCTAGGGGACCGACGTCGATACTGTTGATAATAATAAGGATTGGCCTTCTCTAATGGTAAGCTACAAATACAGATTTGATGGGGCGATGACACCACCTCCAGGTCCCCTACACCTGCATCACCATACTCCACCACCATCACCACGAGGCTGTCGTGCCTTACTACGGCTATGCTCTAGCGACATACGTCGCAGCTAAATTTTAGATAGTGTGTTTGGATAGTTGATTTGTAAAACTTCATGTTCAACGATCTTTTCTGAAATACGTTTTATGGTTGCAGCTAGATAACAAAAAGCTTGGAGCATTGCGAAACAAGGAGAATGCAGCTCCTGTAGTGCATGTATGATCAACCAGAAGCCTAAGGTATTACGATTAGTTTACGGTTCTTGATGGCTGAGGATACAATTAACCCCCTAAAGAAACTGATGTTGCTTATTTTCTTAAAAAACACATTTGACCAACATTTCCATTGCGTTGTTTTCCAGTTACCAACATATAGTAAAGTAGTAAGTCAGCTTGTGTTACTTAACGTGTTTCATTCTCATCAATTTTTATGTCAAAAAACAAAATGTCGTTGGTCAATTTTTAAAACATAAAAATAATTAGTAACATTTTCCAAATAGGGTGTTTGGGATTACTTATTTCTAGAATGGGTAAGCGACCTAGAGTGTTTGGATAAAACAGAGTTCTTCCGCTTATTTGCTTAATTTAGGATAAAATGAGCTATCCGGTAAAATAATCAGTTACGACCTACTTTTATGAAAGTACCTAATATGAGCTGAAACATAAACTTTTTTATTATTATTTTTTCCGGGTCTTATTACAACATTAGCAAATTCAAACCCCAAACGAAATATTGTCCATACTTATATATCACATACTAAATCTGCTCTACGTGTTTTTTTCCGAAGCATAATCGAGACAATTTTGCGTGATCGCGCGGCTACGTGCAGGATCTGGCAGCTTGAAGGTACATACTTTTCTATTGTTGCTTACTGTTTTAATCCCTTGATTAGCTCTTTTTAATTAACCCTTTTTATATAAATAAATATATAATACTTATAAATATATAATAAGGATAATTATCAAGAAAATCAATGAAACCGGAAGTAGTATAGAATATTCCCGGGTCGTTTATCCCCAACGAGGAGTGAATTGGAAAGTCGAGAGTTGGATTGACATTTGATGATTGAATAGAACAAGATTTGGATTGGATTTCTAAATCTACGGGAAAAATAAAGCAATCTACACTAAAAATGAGAAAGGCACACAAATTTTAACTAAAAATGTAAACGGGAATCTAAAAACGTAACCTAAAAACCCTAAATTTTCAAAAATTAACCTAAAATGATTTTTTTACTTTTGATAGACTCTAATTGACTAAAAAGTAAGATTAAAGAAAACTAGAACGAAAACGGAGTTAAATTGAGCTAGAAAATACGAAAAACGAGCACGGGAACGAATCCCGCTCTTTAAAAAACGAAATTTTGCAAAAATGACCCTACGAAAGTTTTTCTATTTTTCCTAAGTGTAATATGACAAAAGAAAATTTTCTAAAAAAGAATTATATTTTTTTGATTTTTATTTAATTTTTAATAATTAAAAAACAGTTTTAAAGAAAATAAATGATAAAAAATAGTAAACAAAATGGGAAAAATCCCAAAAAATACAGAAAAGTAGTTTAAAGTGTACTGGATTTAGTGTACAGGATTTAGGAAAAATAAGAGCTAGAAAAGTGGCTTATAAATAAGCTGAAATAAGCTGAAAATAGCTTATGGGCTTAAATGCTAAATGGTCCCTTATATAATTAATATTTGCAAACTCACTACTACCGGATGAGCTATTGTAGCATACCGGTAGTGAGTGTTATAAAACGTTGGTTGATTGGGGTTTGAGGTCCCAAGTTCGAGCCCTGCTCACTTGGGGCTTTCCCCTAATCCCAATGTTTTTGTTTTTTATTTTTTTTATAACTTTTTAAACAAGATGAAAATAAGCAACTTTAAAAAAGACAAAAATTTTATAACTAACAAATAAGCACGAAATAAGCTGAAAAGTCTTGACGGAAAAGCTTTTTACACTAAGAACCTAAACTAAGCTAACTGTTGGGCTTTTTTATAACAAATAAGCTAAGAATTTTTAAATAATCTAAAAATAAGCAACTTTAAAAAAGACAAAAAATTTATAACTAACAAATAAGCACGAAATAAGCTAAATAAGGTGGCAGTTTGCTAAATTTACTCTAAGTCCAAAAAAATGCTTAACTGTTAAGCAGTTTAAGCTCAAATAAGCTTATGGAAAATGGAAATAAGCACAGACAAGTGGGGCACTAAACCTAATAAGCAAATGCAAACAAAGATAAGTAAGGAAAATAAGCTAGAACAGGCATAAAAGCTAGAAATGGTAAAAACACTTAAAATTTTATACTAAGAAGCAAATAAGCTTAAAACAAAACCAAATAAGCTAGAACATGCTTAGACAAACCTAATAAGCTACTATAAGCAATAAAAAGCAAGGAAATAAGCCAAAAAAGAAGAATAAGCAAAATAAGCTAAGGGGCAACAACTGCATTCCAAACAGCCTCAAAGGACAAGTTTTGGCTTAAAAATAAGCTATCAAAAAGAATCCTAAGGGCTCAAGGCTTATGGGCTTATAGACTAGCTTATAGACTTCCTAAAAATGCAAAGATAAACAAATTTTGATCAAGAATAAGCAACAAAAAGAAGATGTTAAAACAGTAGTTAGCACCAGGGGAGATTTAACAAAGAAAAATGGGCTAAAAGCCAGCTTATAAATAAGCTGGCAAATAAGCTTAAAATTTTAAAGGAAGTTAAAACATATGGACACAAGCTCCTAATAAGCTTGTGCACCAATTTTTAAAAGCTACAAACAAGATTTACCTACTGATAATTAGGATTGAAAAAGAGGTTTTTGACACACACAAAAATAACTTGACAACTAACTGACAGTTTTTTTAGACACAAGGAAAACAAAAGATCTTTTACTCTAATGCATTAGAACATAATAATGACACAAAATAAACACTCTACAAGCCAGTTTGAAAGCTTAACCCAATAAGTACTATGAAGCTGTTTTGTTAAAAACAGTTCCAAAGGACTTTTTAAGAAAACTTAAAAATTGCTTTTAGACTAAAAAGCTTTAAAAAAGATTTAGACTAACTCAAAAGGCTTGACAAAGGTAATCAAATGACCCAAATGTTTTCTAAGACTGTTTTGACTCTGTTTGACCCGTTTTGTTCCCTTCACCCAAACACCCCTTTAAGTTTTAAAGGTCCATTTTGAAGGCTTGTTAACAAAGATTTAAGCTGAAAATTTCAAAGATGGATGACAACAAATCAATATTAAGCCAAAATAAGCAACTTGAACCAAGCAATAAGCACTATAATAAGCTGATGCAAAATAAGCAGTTTGAGCTATTAATTGGCTGTTTTAAACAACAACTCAAACAAAGAGCATGACATCAAAAAGCAAGCATAAATAAGCATGAGATAAACACAAATAAGCAACTAGAAGCAATAATAAGCAGAAATAAGCTATGCTACAGTAACAAAAATTTAAAAAGTGCACTTACCAAACCCTTGCTCTAAACAGGGTTAAATAAAGAGTCTACAAGCTCTACCTTGTATAAAACAAGCTAGTGAGAGTCCATAAGCCCATCCCTTTTTGGCTTATCATCCAAATATTAAGCTGTGGTATTTTGAGGGTAATTTCTTTTTTGAGATTTTCTTAACTGTTTATATTTCTAAGTAAATTTTTATAAAAGCATGTTATAAAGTGGTTTAAATGAGAGGTTATAATAGCTTATGAAACATAAGTGAACACTTAAAGAGAATACGAAATTAAAACAGATTTTAAGAAACTTTAAATTTCATTAACTTGAAAACATTACAAGGAAAATTAAAAACTAAATTTGTTGGATTTAAACTAACTAGGTGAAAACTAAGTTACAAAAAGAATTAGATAGCCAAATGGCTTACAAGACAACCTATTTATATAAAAACGACTAAGTGCTTGCCCTCTCTTCAATCTTTGTCTTCTTTTAGTTGTGTTTCTTTGTTGAGACAGAAACACAAGTGTGTTTGTTGTGTGAGAGTGAGCCTCAAGTTCATCTTAGCCATTGATTAGGAGTGTTGCCCAAGTTGAATGATCAAGACCCTTGATTTCATTTAGCCAATAAGGTCATTAGGGATTGTCATGGTGGCAAGAGGCCATGTGGGGGTGGGGAAGGGTGGTATAATGGGTTTTTGGCTGGTTGTGAACAGTGGTCGAGGAGGGGGGGCAGGGGAGCGTGAATAGTAGAGATGGGTTGGTTAAAGGGTTTTAGCGGGAATGGATGTTATAACAGGTATGTTTGAGTTGTCAGGGGTGAGTTTGGGTACTTGGCAAAATGAGTCCCTCATGTTATATGGGTAATTTGCACAATTCGTCCTTTAGGTAAAAAGGGAATTGGCAGAATTAGCCCCTCTAAGTTATAAGGGCCATTACATGTGGTATAACTTTAGGGGTTTGGTAGAAATGGCCCCCTAAAGTTATGTATGACATAATTACAACTTCAGTCCTTGTAGTATTTATCCTTGTTATACAACTTTAGGATTTGGCAAATTTGGTCCTTAAAGTTGTATTTTCTTTGACTTGATGACTTCTTGACTTTGACTTCGATTTGACTTTGTCTTTTCCATGCTTTTCCATTCCGTGCTCGGTTTTGTCTGTTTTTGCTTGATTTTTCGTCCTTTTGTCGGATATCCGTTTCCTGCACAATATAAGTGAAAACATAAAAAAATACAATGTATTTTTGGCACGTTTTTGGCCATTTAAGTCCGATTTTAAAAGTGAAAGGTATGTGTAATTAAACGCATACCAAAATCCCCCATACTAAGATATTGTCGTGTCCTCACGCAATGCTATGAAGTAAGCACTTAGAAAACTAAGAATCTCGATCCCCTTCGACTAATAACCTCGAAAAGTAGCTAAGTGTTCATCGAGGGGAATTTAAAGACTCGTAAGTTTTGAAAAGCCACGTTTTTACCATTCTTAAATATATACACTAATTCCTACACATATTTTTTTTTGTATTTTTCCTTTTTCTCATTTTTTTTGTACTTTTCACATTAAGCAACTAACTAGGGATCCTAGAACAAGATGCATTTCGATCCGAGAATGCCCCAAAAAGGATAAATTCAATCGTTCCCGGACTTTTCACTTATTCAAACCAAGCTTAAAAAAACGAAATCACACCGCTAATTATGAGTGAGGATGCAAACTACTCATACTTGCAACTTGTGAACTATTCACATCGCCGACAATTATTATATTCTTAGGTGTATGTGCTATTTTTGAATTTCAACCATGGATCAATGTTTTACAAATTTTATGTTTCACGTTCCACCCGAGAATAATGAGTTTGAAGGCGAGATCATCCCATGTAGACGACTTCGCTCGGCACAAATCCCCAACTTGCGGTGAGTGACCGGAAGCTTTTTGACACCCCTCATGATACTATATCATCAGGGAACTTCACAGACCTAATTTCAAAAACTCTTAGGTTTTTTCTTAGTACACATAGCTTATAAAATAGAATAGACAAAGTTCAACAACATATTTGAATTTAACAAAAAGAGATCTATTTATTAATTCACACTTAATTATATTGATGCAATTGTAACCCTTGACCTTTTAGAAGGCTGCAACATCGGTTGTGAGCCGGCAAGATGCAGCAAACTTTTATCAGTCTCGGATTTTTATTCTTACTATGGGCTTTCTTTAGAAGGCTGTAACATCGGTTGTGAGCCGGCAAGATACATCAAACTTTTATCAGCCCACATTTTATATTTATTAATTATCATATATTTTTTTTCATTTTTCAATCACAATTTTTCAAGAGAGAATCTTTTTTAAAAATTCAAGTATATCAATTTTTAACTAAGGCTAAATTTTTGCTATATACAACATAAAATTATTGGATTTAAGTTTAATTTCAAAAAATAGCACGTAATATTTAGCAGTTAAAAGCTTATGGGAGAAAAAAGCGACAAATTATAATGACAGGATTCTTAAGATTTCCAAATAATCCTTGTTTAGAGCATCCCAACTCATACTTAACTCTATCATTTTCGTTCTTCGCGAATATTCGTGAACAGCTTAGTCAAGAATGTTAGGAACCAGCCTAAGAGTTCAACAAGCTCGATCGAAGCAAAATTATTTCCTTATTCTACCCAGCTAAAGTCAAAATTGTGACAAAACACTTATTTTATTTTTGAAAATTTTTAAATTTTTTCATTTTTTTGAAATTTTGGTGGTAAAAACGGGATTACGTGAAAACAACGGCTGCAGACACAATCAAATCGAAGATCCCACCCATACTAGAAAGAAACATTGTCCTCAATGTTTTACGAAGGGTCTCTACGTAAATCCTAAGCCGTTTATTAAGTATGCTTAAAGATAAACGTTAGTCGATAAGATTAGGATATCAGATTCCCAAATGAAGCTGAGGATTTGAAGCTCTTGTGATCGAAGGACAAAAACCGCGAGCACGAGAGACTTCAAAATCCGGGCAATCCTGGACAATATACAAAACAAAACCCCAAAACACCGAAAAAGGAAAGAGGCAGGCTCCTCGACAACAAAAACACTTTATCAATACTACATACAATAACATAACTAAGGATAAGCATGTGGTGCCTTCCACGAAGCGCTTGTTTAAGGTCACTAAGCTTGACCCAATCCCCCCCCGAATTCATTTGTCCTTGGGGAAGGTTTAGAGATCTGGGAGAACTAATTTTGGTACGTCCCCTCCAAAGTAGTGCTTAATCGATGACCATTTACCTTAAAAAGTTTGGCCCGAAGTTTAGGATAACTCAACGTGCCATATTGGAAAAACATGGGCAATGTGAATGGCCCCGGAACCAACGGGATTTCAACTTACCCTAGAACCTCTTCAATTCTGGAGTTTAGAAGATGACGACGTAGGAACACACGACTTTGAAAACGCGTTTATTTGACCTTGCGTCATTGGACTCTTGGTTTTTCCTCTTTGTAAATCAAAGAATTTCCTCATAGGCATGATCCCGAAGTTCATTTAGTTACATTGAGTTGAACTTAGCGGTATCACCCACGAGTCTCAAGGTCAAAGTTTAGCATAGCTTTAAGGCCAAGTAGGCTTTTGTGATGAGCATCAATTGTAGAATGAACATGCCTTCCATATACTACGAGCCTGTAAGGAGTAACAACCCGATGGGTGTTTTTTGTATAGCTGAGCGAAGGCCCAGAAGCGTCATCTACTTGTCCGACCAAGTAGGCACGTTCTCGCCCACTGTCCTTTCAAGAATTCTTTTTAAAAGCCACGATTGGATACCTCAGACTTCCACTTGTTTGTGGGTAGATAACGCGGTGTGAGAGACGATAAGTGACTCCGATTTAAGCATGACCTTTTGGCAAACTGGTCATTGCAAAAATAGGTTATAGACACTTATGAATAGCACTAGGGGTGGTGCACCGAATCTGGTGAGAAGATTTAAGAAACTTGCAAAACAACTATGAGCGTCGTTGAGGGGAGTGCTATTCCGCTTCAACCCATTTTGACAAGTAGTCGACCGCTACGAGTATATATTTGTTCCCTCGTGAAGACGGGAAATGGGCCCCATGAAATCAATGGCCCCAAACGTCAAAGGATTTCACAAACTTTTGACTGGAATTTTGAGGCATCTCATCCCTTTGTGAAATTTTTCCTTGTCGTTGGCACGAGTCGCAATTTTTAACCAACTCGTGTGCATCTTTGTAAATAGTGGGCCAAAAGAAACCGGCATCAAAGACCTTTTTGGCGGTGAGATTTGCACCATGATTGTCCCCGAAGGTTTCTAATTATGGAAGCTTCGAGGATGTCGAGAGGAAGTTGTCGAGAGTAAATCAAGAAGAGAGGGCATCTTTGTCCGTGCACACACCGCCGGATCACTTGATCCGCACATATTTTGAACAAGAAGGGGTCGTCCCAGAAGTAGTGTTTAACATCTTTAAAAAACTTGTTTTTCTGCTGGGATGACATTCCCTTGACAATGAAATTCCTCCCCGCCAAGGTAGTTTACCAATCGCAAACCATGGGGTACTATCAACAAGAAAGCAACCGATCCAAGATTTTCGAGGGGAAATGTTTCCGTGATTTCCTTGTCTCGAATTTTTATACTTGACGAGGCTTCTCAAGTGGAAAGATTGATCGTCGCCAGATTTTCTGCTCCTTTTTTGTCTCGATGATAACATGAGTATCTGAGTAAAAGATCCACCGCAATAGTCTTAGGCTTAGCATCACCTTTTTAGGGGGGGTAAGAGATACTTTATAGCAAATGGTCATTAAACACTATGCTCTTGACCAAAACGAGATATGACCCGGTCAACTTCTCAAAAGCGTACACTACGGCGCAAGCAATTATTTTCGATCCGTAGTGTAGTGTGTCTTGAGCTCGGTCATATGTTTTGCTGTCATAGGTGAATTGGTTGGAAATGCTTGGTTGTTTTTTCGTTGCCCCTAGACTGCTTCCAATTGCAAAGTCGCTTGCATCACAACATGAGTTCGAAGGGCAAGTCCCAAGTCGGAGCAATCAAAATTGGAGCCATCGGTCAATTTTTTTTAAGTGGTAATTAAAGGATTCGTTACACACTTTTGAAAAGAAAAATGGAGTCACCTTTTTCAAGCAAGTGGTCATTGGCGGGCTATTTTTGAAAGCTTGTATGGAAACCGTATGTAAAAACCGGCATGCCCAAGAAAACTCAAACAAAACCCCTTGAACGGGGTAGGATGAGGTAATTTAGCAATCACGTCGACTTTGGCTTTATCAACCTCATTCCCGTTCTTTGAAATCTTGTGGCCGAGGACAATGCCCTCTTTGACCATGAAATGACTTTTCTCCCAATTTATACAAAGATTGGTGTCTTCGCACCTTTAAAGCATCTTGTCCTAACGAGAGAGGCAATTTTCGAAAGAATTCCCAAAGACCGAAAAGTCGTCCATAAAGACTTCCATCGTCTTTTTCGACCATGTTCATGTAAAGATAGCCAACCATACAAACCCTCGGAACGTGCCTGGTGCATTGTCATAAGCCGAATGGCATGCCACGATAGGCGAAACCGTTCCGTAAGGACACGTTGAATTTGTCTTTCTTGATCTTAGGATCGATGGGACTTTGAAAGTAACCCGAAAACCATCGAGTAAACAATAGTAATCGTTTCCCGCTAATCTCTCGAGCATTTGGTCCATAAAGGGAAGTGGAAATTGGTCTTTACGAGTGGCTTCATTTAACTTAAGGTAGTCAATGCACACACGCCACCCTATGACTAATCGAGTCGGGATCAATTCATTTTCATCATTTGCAACAACGGTAAAACCACCCTTTTTTTAGGTAAGCAATGTACTGGATTACCCAAGGACTATCCGAGATCGGGTAATTAAAATCGGCATCAAAGAAGTTTTCAACCATCCTTTTTGATGACCATCCGAGATCTTTGGATTCCTCCCACCCTCTTTGGTGTTGGACCGCTGGTTTGTAGTCATCTTCCATAAGAATCATGTAGTACAAAATTCCGGGTTAATACCCTTTATGTCGAAGAGTTTCCAAGCGATGTGTCTCTCTGCGTGACTTCAAATCAAAACCTTTATGCGAGCGGAATTTTCCTCGAACGACTCAGTTTTAGCAATTAAGACGGGACAACTTGTCGTCACCTCCTCTCAAAAATCATATTCGAGATGAGGAGGTAAGTCATTGATGTTCGACCTCCGGGATGTTCATCAATTGAGATTTAGCTTCACAAACTTTAAGTTCTTTTCGAATTTTTGGCAAATAATTTCCTTGGTTGGGAGGGGGTGGTGAAGGATCACTATTAAGGATTACTTCAAGAAGAAGAATATCCCCCTCCGAGTCATAGTAAGATTCATCAACTTCCGGTGAAGTTGGATCATCTTCAAGAGCGAGGAAAGCATCGGCTTCCTCAAGAAGAAGAAAATCACTATCCCCGAAGGGAGTGAGAGTCGGAGAAGAGGTAGAAACGATCGGGTCATAGTAAGGAAAGTAAGGATTGCCACTACTCGCGATCCACATCGGAAAATCGAGACTTCTTGAGAATACTCCTCACAAGCCATTTCAATGACTGTCGATTCGGTTCCTGTCATAATCACGAAATTAGAGGAGTATCTCGAAGTTGATCAAGATTGAATGTTTACGGGCTTCCTTTCCACACGAAGAGTTAGATACTCCTTTGTAAACATCAACTCAAGGCACGTCCCGCTCTTAAGAGGATCTTCCGAGAATTAGAGGACTCGGGGATCGCAACAAAGTCTACGACTACGAAGTCGGCCGGAAAATGGAACTTTCCTACTTTTACATAGACATCTTCGGCGATACCGATCGGTTGAGTGATCGAACGTCTGCTAGTTCAAGAGTCATACAAGTAGGAGTGAATTCCGAAAGAGAAAGTCTTTTCCACACGGATAATGGCATAGATTTATGCTAGCAAGCCAAGATCGTCCCAAGGCTAACACTCCTCCATGCCGGAAAATCACACGGTATGAGAATTTCGGGGTCTCCAAGTTTTTCAGATTAACATGTTAAGAAACCGCCGAGCAATGATCATTTAAGAAGAGTTCTAGCCATTACACTTAAATTTTTCTTGTTTCCAATCAAGGGCTTTAAGAGTCGAGACAAATTTAAGGCATAAGAGTCAGAAGCATCCGTTAGCTAATTTTTCGAAACTCAAATCTTTTAAAGAATTTGTAGAATTCTCAATTTGGTCGTTAAGCTTTTTCCACGACGCCTTTTTCATAAAACCCTCGAAGGATACCGGAATTGTTTGTTTCAAGTTAGGCACGGAACAACAACGACTCAGAATTAGTACATAAAATGAGGTTGATCTTGGACAACCGGAGGTTGGACGTCTTTGGTACTTTCGTATTTAGTAGGAGGCACCGTGTCCTTTGTCACCTCAGTTTCACGTTCCACTACTTTAGGAGAAGAAGTAGTAGGAACCGTGGGTCCTTGATAAGCAACACCGCTTCGGGTAGTAATACCCGTCCAAGGTCTACCCTTTGGGTTAGTAACGGTGTTACTTAGGAGAGTTCCCGTACCTGAAGATGAAGCAGTATTGGCATTCACGAATTTGGAAAGCATGTCCGTAAAAACAAAAAAGATGGTCCTTTGATTTGCAAGTTTTGATTTTGGTCTTGCAAGTTTCTCATGACCGCATCATTGGATTTGACATAGCTTTCAAAATCGGTCTTTGTCACACCTTGTGTTTGAGGAGCCGGAGCTTGGTAAGGTGGAGCTTGGTGAACTGAAGGTTGATTTACCGGGGGTTGACAAATTTGTCTTTGGTTGTAATTGTTTCCCCGATTTTGGTTGTAAATATTTCCTTGGTTGTAACAGTTTTGATTAGTTATTCCATGATTGATTTATGATTGTTATGAACGGGAGGAAAACCGGAGGTTGAATTTTGATTAGGACAATCGGGGCACGATAACCGTATTCCCTTGGTTGTAGTTACTGCGGCGGCTTGAGAGACGTACTCTTAAATATTGTCACGATAAACGTTGCCATTGGTGGTGGGACAATTTCGGTACGAATGAGCACCACCACAAGTAACACAACTTTCCTCCACCGCTTTCACGGGAGTGGGAGCTTGGGATTTCTTGTCAAGAAGATAAAGCTTCTCCATATCTTGTTCAATTCGATAACACGGAGAAATTCCGGGGGTAGAATGCTCGAACTAAAAAAAAAACTTTTGCAACAAACGGTATTGTTACGTGTAATTACGAATTTTGGATTTGCTTTTTCAAATGATTGCTTAGGCATCACGGGGCATTTTATCCCAAAAAGGTTACCAAACCCGGGGCGGAATTTAAAGAATTTGACGTTTATTATTAGAATCAAGCATTGGTAGAATGTATCGAGTTGATGCAATTATGACAATCCATGATGTTGGACATGCCCGAAAGAAGATCGTCTGAATCTGATCCCATGCCTCATAAAGCATCTCTCTCATCAAATCTTTTGTTGAAATCTCGTAATTTCATTTCGAAGATGTTGTTGTTTTTAGAAATGGGGAAAAATTTTTGAAGTGAATTTCGAACAAAGAGCATCCCAGTGGTTAGAATCGATCGAAGGGGTTCCTTTCCTCAAAAACCAAATCCGGGCGGCCCCCTCGAGGGAAAATGGGAAAAGCATAAGCTTACTGACGAACACGGACGTTCGGAACTTCATCGTATAAGAGACTTGTTGAAATAACGGAGGTGGAGCATGAGGGTCTTCGTGGGGTCATGTCAAAGAATTGCTTGTTTTGAACGAGGGTAAGCAAACGTGCTTAAAGCTCAAGTTGCGCGTGATCTCGGCACAAACGATGGCATCCTCTAAACCCTCGGTGGGTGGCTCGACCAAGTTGAGCCATAGTACATAATCGTCCATTCTTAACTACGGGAGGAGCTGGATTTTCAATTGGTTCTTCAAGATTAAATGGTTCAACAAAAGCCGGTGGGGCTTGTTGTTGTTGACGGTCAAGATTACGGGATTGAGAACGAGTGCGCATGCACTAAAATATAAAAAGAAAATTTACACTAATTTTTTTTGTTCTTTTTGGTTTATCAAAAATGAATTCACAATTTATTTAATAAACGAACAACACAACGAAATAAGACCAACTTAAACATAATAATCAACAGCTTCTCGTAACCTCTTCGAAAAGAAAAAACCGCACAAAGGATCGGAGGAATAGGAAAAGCGCGAAAGCTATTAAAAACCTTTTTTCCTTTAAGGGTCGTAGTTTCTCGGAACAACCAAGAAGCCCTATACCCCTCTTTTGAGGTTGTTACTTTCAAAAGGTGAACCGTACACGCAAGTTGACACAAAAGGTAAGTTTTTTTATCATATGGTTCGAGAACTTATTGATGAATAATACTCAGTTGAAAGTAATATATGTTGGTGTTTCTTTACCACTTGTGATCTATTTATTGATAATTAAAGACAATGTTTTTATCTTTTTGGTTTTTTTTTAGATTTTTATAATAATAAAAAGTAAATATTCACAAACTTCAAGCACAAATAATCAAACTTCGAAACGACAAACGCTTTCACTCCTCCCCGGCAGCGGCGCCAAAAATTGATTAACTCTTTAATTAACCCTTTTTATATAAATAAATATATAATACTTATAAATATATAATAAGGATAATTATCAAGAAATCATGAACGGAAGTAGTATAGAATATTCCCGGTTCGTTTTATTCCCCAACGTAGGAGTGAATTGAAAGTCGAGAGTTGGATTGACAATTATGATTCAATAAACAAGATTAGGATTGGGATTTTCTAAATCTACGAAAAAATAAAGCAATCTACTAACACTAAAAACGAGCAATTTACACAAATTAATACTAAAAAATGGAACGGGAAGCTAAAACCAACACACTAAAAACCCGTAATTTTTTCAAAATTAAGCCTAAATTTGATTTTTTTTCACTTTTAATGGACTTTAAATTGACTAAAAAGGAAGTTTTAAAGAAAACTAGAACAACGAAAACGGGAGCTAAATTGAGCTAGAAAATACGAAAAACGAGCACGGGAACGAATCCCGCTCTTTAAAAATTAAAATTTTGCAAAAATGACCCTACGAAAGTTTTTCTATTTTTTTCCTAAGTGTAATATGATAAATAAACATTTTCTAAAACAAAAAATATTATTTTTGATTTTATTTAATTTTTTAAGTAAATTAAAAAACATATTTAAAGAAAATAAATGATAAAAAATAGCAAACAATATTGAAAAAATGTGAAAAAATACAGAAAAGTGGATTAAGGTAAGGTGGATTCAAATTAAAAAAAACAAGAAAATTGGGCTAATAAATAAAGGCTGGAAAAGCTAAAACCAGCTTATGGGCTTAATGGGCAAAAGGCCTTAAAGAAAAAATTGTGCAACTCACAACCGGGATGCTATTGTAGCATACCGGTAGTGAGTGTGTTATAAAATGTTGGTTGATGGGGTTGAGGTCCCAAGTTCGAGTCTTGCTCACTTGGGGCCTCCCCTAATCCCAACATTTTTTATTTTCATTTTTTTTACAACTTTTTAAATAATCTGAAAATAAGCAACTTTAAAAAAGACAAAAATTTTATAACTAACAAATAAGCACGAAATACGCTGAATAAGGTGGCAGTTTGCTAAATTTACTCTAAGTCCAAAAAAATGCTTAACTGTTAAGCAGTTTAAGCTCAAATAAGCTTATGGAAAATAGAAATAAGCACAGACACAGATGGGGCACTAAACCTAATAAGCAAATGCAAACAAAGATAAGCAAGGAAAATAAGCTAGAACAGGCATAAAAGCTAAAATGGTAAAAAAACCTAAAAATATATACTAAGAAGAAATAAGCTCAAAAAAAGCTTAAAACATAAACCAAAATAAGCTAGAAACATGCTTAGGACAAAATCCGCAAATTAGGCTACTATAAGCATAAAACAAGAAATAAGCCGAAAAAAAAGAATAGCAAAATAAAAGCTAAGAATGGGGCAACAACTGCAATTCAAACACCATCAAAGGACAAGTTTTTGGGCTTAAAAAAAGCTATCAAAAAGAATCCTAAGAGGCTCAAGGCTTCTGGCTTATAGACTTACTAAAAATGCAAAGAAAAAACAAATCTTTTGATCAAGAATATAAGCAACAAAAAGAAGATTGTTAAAACAGTCAGTTTAGCACCAGGAGAGATTTAAACAAAAAAAATGGGCTAAAAGCCACTTATAAATAAGCTGGAAATAAAGCTTAAACTTTTAAAGGAAAGTTAAAACAGATGGACTACAAGCACCTAATAAGCTTGGGCACCCAATTTTTTTAAAGCTACAAACAAGATTTACCTACCTACCTGATAATTAGATTGAAAAAGAGGTTTTTGACAACAAAAAAAATGACTTGACAACTAATGGATAAGTTTTTTTAGACACAAAGCAAACAAAAGATCTTTTTACCTCTAACCATTAGAACAAAAAAAATGACACAAAATACACACTCTACAAGGCCGTTTGAAAGCTAACCCAATAAGTACTTATGAAAGGCTGTTTTGGTCCAAAACAGTTCCAAAGGACTTTTTAAGAAAACTTAAAAACTGCTTTTAGACTAAAAAGCTTAAAAAAACAGATTTAGACTAACTCAAAAAGCTTGACAAAGGTAATCCAATGACCCAAATGTTTTCTAAGACTCTTTTGACTAAGTTTGACCCGTTTTGTTCCCTTCACCCAAACACCCTTTAAGTTTTAAAGGTCCATTTTGAAGGCTTGTTAACAAAGATTTAAGCTGAAAATTTCAAAGATAGATGACAACAAATCAATATTAAGCCAAAAAAAGCAACTTGAACCAAGCAATAAGCACTATAATAAGCTGATGCAAAATAAGCAGTTTGAGGCTATTAAATTGGCCAACACTCAAACAAAGAGCATGACATCAAAAAGCAAGCATAAATAAGCATGAGATAAACACAAATAAGCAACTAGAAGCAATAATAAGCAGAAATAAGTTATGCTGCAGTAACAAAAATTTAAAAAGTGCACTTACCAAACCTTGCTCTAAACAGGGTTTAAATAAAGAGTCACAAGCTCTAGCTTGTATTAAAACAAGCTAGTGAGAGTCCAATAATGCCATCCCTTTTTGGCTTTATTCCATCCCAAATATTAAGCTGTGGAATTAGAGGGTAATATTCTTTTTTGAGATTTTCTAACTGTTTATAATTTCTAAGTAAATTTTTTATAAAAGCAGGTTATAAAAGTAGTTTAAATGAGAGCTTATATTAGCTTATGAAACATAAGTGAACACTTAAAGAGAATAAGAAATTAAAACAGATTTTAAGAAACTTTAAATTTCATTAACTTGAAAACATTACAAGGAAAATTAAAAACTAAATTTGCTGGATTAAACTAACTAGGTGAAAACTAAGTTACAAAAAAAACTAATAGCCAAATGGCTTACAAGACAACCTATTTATATAAAAACGACTAAGGTGCTATGCCCTCATCTTCAATCTTGTCTTCTTTCTTCTAGGTTGTGTTTCTTCTTTGTTGAGAAAGAACACAATGTGTTTGTTGTTGAAGAGTGAGCCCACAAGTTCATCTTAGCCATAGATTACGGAGTGTTGCCCAAGTTGAATGATCTAGACCCTTGATTTCTTTTAGCCAAAAGGTCCATTAGGGATTGCCCATGTTGCAGAGAGCCATGTGGGGTTGGGAAGGGTGGATATAATGGGTTTTTGGCTTGGTTGTGAATAGTTGTCGAGGAGGAAGGGGGGGGGGGGGGCAGGGAGCGTGAATCGTGAAGATAGGGTTGGTTTAAATGGTTTTGGCGGGAATGGATTTTTACAACAGGTATGTTAGAGTTGTCAGGGGTGAGTTTGGGTACTTGGCAAAATGAGTCCCTCATGTTATATGGGTAATTTGCACAATTCGTCCTTTAGGTAAAAAGGGAATTGGCAGAATTAGCCCCTCTAAGTTATAAGGGCCATTACATGCATAGTCCTTTTGTTATATAACTTTAGGGGTTTGGCAGAAATGGCCCCCTAAAGTTATATATGGCATAATTACAACTTCAATCCTTGTAGTATTTATCCTTGTTATACAACTTTAGGATTTGGCAAATTTGGTCCCTAAAGTTGTATTTTCTTTGACTTGATGACTTTTTGGCTTTGACTTTGTCGAGGTTGACTTGACTTTATGTTGAAAATTTGGCTTTCGATTTGACTTTTACTTTTTCATGCTTTCCATTCCGTGCTTGGTTTTGTCTGTTTTTGCTTGATTTTTTCGTCCTTTTGTCGGATATCCGTTTCCTGCACAATATAAGTGAAAACATACAAATACAATGTATTTTTGGTACGTTTTTGGTCATTTAAGTCCGATTTTAATGGTGAAAGGTATGTGTAATTAAACGCATACCACCCCTGCATCTAACATATCAGATCTCAAATTAGTAGTAGTTACAACAATTTTATATTAGATCATTTAACAACTAATGCATACATGTATACAGTGAACAAAACAAACATTACTAGATGAAAAGCAACACGATTACATATAACAGCAATGAGATCTGACCGTATTTGAATATCACAATCACAATTTACTAAAACAAACATAATAATGTTTATAGCAGAATAGTAACATTGAAACTAATCGGCTGACTTTGCCAAAAAATTTGAAGATGTCTCTTTATTTTTTGTTATTACCGACAGAGCCATCCACTGGTGAACCTTCCTCTTCTAACATAGGCAAGCAAAACAAATCTTGGTACATTTCGCCAACGACGCACGGGCAACGCATTGATCCCAAGCTCTGCAAGGTGTGCGCTTACATGCGAAGCATCGATCACAAGAATAAAGCAAAACATAGAATGCAACCAATGTACCCGAAAAAACAATAGAAGAAAAATGATGATTACAAAAGTAAAGAGAGCAGGCCACCGCTAAGACACCTATCGAAATACTAAGCAACATAGGCCAAAAGAAAATGAACAGGTACTTTTACCGTCGATGGCCCTCTTGGACAAACCCGTAACCTTTGAAGGAGCAAGTAGCGTAAAGAAGACACTCAGGTACGCGTTCACTGTTTTCATTCAAAGAAACATATAAACTATAGTGGTTGTCGTCTGTTCTTCTACTATGAACACCGCTTAAATTAGACGACTAATTCAATTTAACCAAAGGCTTTGCTTTCATATGAAACTGTTTATGTTTCATCCAGAATACCATGGCTGCAAAAACTGGTATGAGGGCTAAGGACCCGAGTATGGATGCAAAAAATGGGGACGGTACTCTCATATCACCTGTAGTGGCAGAGGATTATCTGTAGCATATCACCGAATTGTTTGTGCGCACAACTAGATGTTGAGGGAAGATTTAAGACATGTTCGCTCTTTATTATTTTTTTACACAACTTTGTATATCAACTTAAGCATGATGTAATGTAGCAATTCTAGAACCTTTTTGTTAAGTGAAATGAAAACAAACTTCTGAATAGAGAAATTTGAAAAACCTAATATGCACTTCTGTTAAATACAACGACAAAATCCAATGCCGCCACAACGAAGACGGAAAACCCCGCGCTTCGCTACGGAGCGCGGGTTAAAAACCTAGTTATTCAATAACCAATAGGATAAAGGTTAGGACTTGTTTACTAAGGGGGTGTTTGTTTCGGTTTATACGTGGGCTTATAAGCTTATTTATTTTCGGCTTATAAATCATAACCTTTAATTTTTTAGCTTATTTTGAGACTTTTGGGTTTATATAATTTATCACGATGTGATAAACTTATATAAGCTCACAAATTTTAAAATAAGCCAGAATAATGAGGCTTATAAATATAAGCCGAAATCATATAAGCTCATAAGCCCACATATAAGCCGAAACAAACACCCATAAATTAAATGCTTGAAAGATATAGTGCATTACTATTCATTGTACCAAACACTATTCATTCTATTAAAACATCTTATTTTTATTAAAAAAATATATTAAAACATCTTATTTTTCACTAATTCTTTGATTTTTAATACAAAACATAAAAACTTGTTTGTATAAAATATTTTTGTAGGTTTGATAATAATACAATCAAAATAAGCTCAATATTGATATATTATTTAATTTATTTTCTCTAGTTATTACATTATGATTTATTTTAATAACTTTAGAATACATTTAGTGTCAATATAAAGTGTATATATTGGATGCCGTTTTATTTAGTGCAAATTTTGCATTCTTTTAGTGTAAAATTATAGTGTTAACATTGAAGATGCTCTTAGTTGTTTATACTAAGATGGTATCCAAATTTCAAATCTTAAAAATTTGAAGCATAATTTATTTAATACTTGGATATTGTTGTAGATGGTAGAGAGTCAATTGATGGGTTTTAAACAATGTTTTGACAATCCAACGGGTCAATAATCGACCCGTTCGAGTCACCACCAACCACCACCGGGTCACCCGGTACCGGTGTTCAACCGTTGCCCACCGGGTCATCCCGGTTTTCAAAAAAAATAAAAAAATCATAATATTTGAAATAATACAAAAAATTTTAATATATATACAATTATGAA
This sequence comes from Tanacetum coccineum, assembly GCA_026074375.1. NCBI lineage: Eukaryota > Viridiplantae > Streptophyta > Magnoliopsida > Asterales > Asteraceae > Tanacetum > Tanacetum coccineum. Next base: position 9,671 of record BQNB010007214.1, on the reverse strand, counting down.
TATACCCTATAATTAGCCTAAAAACGATTTACCTACCAAATATAACATGTAACAAATAAAATTATGTCGCAAATATATATAAAAAACTTTATTTATAAAAAAACATGAAAAAATCAAAACCCGGCCGGGTCAAACCGGTCTCGAGAACCGGGTTGACCCGGGTCCACCTTAAACCCGGCGGGTCTAAACAGGTTTCGAAAATATAAAACCCGGTTTAATTTAACCCTTTTTTTCGACCCGGACCCGGTTCATACCCGGTTGACCCGGCCAGGGTCGAACCGGATTTCAAACATTTGGTTTTAAAATAAGCTGAGGTTTTGATTAATGCTACGCAAGTTGGCGTTAACAAAAGGAAAGACAAATTTCATATATGGGTTGGAATTAATAGAAGCTTTTATAGAAATAATCAATAAAATATCTTGATGGCTTCTTTTATTTTTAGCTAGACACTGATGGTGTTTCGTATTATTGCTTTTCTTTGCTTATTATATATAAGTAATTTTAAACGACTCAAAATAAGTATTTCTAAAAATAGTGTTCATATTAGTGGTAAAAGTGCTAAGAAAATGCTAAAGAAGGAGTGGTTAATGTAAAATTGGTTTTCATAATTTTGGTCCACATGCAAGAAGTTTCGTGATTGTTGTCGAGGAAAGAAACAAGTACGTAGTAATATAATTAATGTTATTGTGTGGCTGAAAGAACATGGAGATTGGCAGAGCTGATTTTGGTGGATTACAAATTAGGATTCCCAACAACTCTTCTCGGGTGGTCTCATAATTCATTGAATTGTCTCTATCTTCATTCAAATCAAACCAAATTAATCAAATTTATAATATTCATGTAACCCAAAATTAATCAGTTATAATATTCATGTAACACAGACTAAGGGTGCGTTTGGTGTGCGGTCGGGTTTAGAATCGGATTTGGATTTGAAATAGGTTTGAAAGATTTGAGTTTTATATGAGTGAAAAAGAGGAGAGAGAAAATATATTATTATGGGTATGTTTGGTGAAATGGGTTAGGGCTGGAGCTGGTGCTAGAGCTTATATTATAAACTGAAATTGAAATTTGTATTTTTGTAAACTTGTTTGGCAAATGGGCTGAGTCTTCTAATTTGCCAAATTACTTATCAAAGAACATATTAATTAATAAGTTTTAAGGTATATTTTAAGATATTTTTGATGGTAAAATAATGTAATTTTATGTAATGTAAGGCTGGGCTTAAAAAGTTTTAGCCCCTTTATTTGGTCTGGGGTTATAGAAGTCTTTATCGACATCATAGCCTAGTCGTGACAAACGAGGCTTATTTTATAAGCCGACTTATTTTAAAAGCCCAAGCCCCAATAAGCCCCTCCCCAATATATATAAATAATTTTAATTTATAAATTTATATTGTATTATAAAATACAGTTTTAAGAAAAATTAAAAATTAATAATATAATAAAGAAAAAAGTACATAATCTTATGGCTAGGAATTTGGAAGTAGGGCTGAGCAAATAGACCAGTGGACCGGACCGGACCGCGGTCCGGGGTTTTGGACCAATTCGGTCTTCGGTCCGGTCGGTCCGGTCCGGTCCGGTCCGACCAAAAACCCGAGATTAAGCCTTATAGGACCGGACCGGACCGGACCGTACCATTTCGGTCCGGTCCACGGTCCGGCTTTTTAGACCATTTCGGTCTCGGTCCGGTCCGGTCCTAGCCGGTTCCGGTTTTGGACCGTTGCTCACCCCTATTTGGAAGTACAAATTGTGTCAGGGAATCCTTGGGTATACGATTAATACCCACCTTATTGTTTGTTGTTGTATGGGTTTTGTGGGCTCGCTTCTTTATCTCATTCCAATAATGGTAAACCTTAGTCCAACAGTGCAAAAACATGATACCAAACACTTCCTAAACAATCAAACAAGTAGTATTGATTAATGTAGGTGTGTGCAATTAGAGGTGGCGAGAGTGGGGTCAAAAATGGTCTTGGATTAACCCATTAAAGCCGCATATATCCGAGTTAAAAAGACACGTCATTTTCGAATAAAACACATCCATTAACCCGTTTAAATACTTTTGGCTTATACAAGGTTTGCGATTTTTTTTGAACGAAAACTATATTTATCTCATCATATATACAACAATTATATCTCACATGTTATAAAGAGAACTTAACTCACAATTCAAATAAAAGATGATACCACTAGAATACAAAACTTTGATCCGTGAAACTTTATATTGATGAAAAATAAAGATAATAAAAGTTATATAACAGTGTTAATATACGAAACAAACAAAAAAAAAATATTTTTTTTCTATAACAAAAAGGAGAAATGTGACGTTAACAAACATTTTGAAAAAAAAAATACTCCGTATCATGTTTAATTCTTAACTTTATGGCAGGCATGACCAATGTTTTAAAAACCGGGTCTTTAATCGACTCGGTCGAGTCATCGGGTCACAGGTTCAACCAGTTCGATTGCCGGGTCAACTCGGTTTTCAAAAAAAAATAAAAAATAATAATATTTGCAATAATACAAAAAATTATATATATAAATTATGAATATACCGTATGTTTAGCCTAAAAACGATTTACTACCAAATATAACATGTAACAAATAAAATTACGTCGCAAATATATATAAAACCCTTACTTTTTTTGTAAAAAAAATGAAAAAACCAAAACCCGGCCGGGTCTCGAAAACCGGGTTGAACCAGGTCACCTCAAACCCGACGGGTCAAATCGGGTTTCGAAAATATGAAATCCAGTTTAATTTGACCCGTTTTTTCTACCGAAACCGGTTCAACCGGTTGACCCGGCCGGGTTGAACCGGGTTTCAAAACATTGGGTATGACGGTATACATCTTAATTTCTTGATTTCCAGTGGGATTAAGTATTATTATTGCTATTATTATTTTTGATAAACCAAAACATACAATGGATTGAATTTCTTACCTTTATGTCAGTAATCACTATATAAATTTATATCTACGGATTAATTTTTAACTTTACCAAGGTCCGCAGCGAAGCGTGGTTCTGCTTTACTCGTTTCTTCAAATTGTCCTCTCTTTTTTTCGAAACTGTTAACCATAATTGTTCACAGGTGATGTTGTAACGCTCAATTTTAATATAACACGTGCCAAGGAATTTACTAATGAATTAGGTGCAAATATCATCTGTAAGTAAAACTAATATCTTTACAGTAATGCATGATAAAGCCATGTAAGAAACTATTGGCGTTATAAACATGTAACGTGTATAGTCGAATGCCAAAATCGATCAATTCCAAAGATAAAGACATATTGGCGTTAGTTAGAAATTTCTTTAGAGGTTTTTATCAAATCTTATTCATCAAATGCTGACAAAATGACAAGTCGAAACAAAATGATTGTGTTTTCACATTCAATAATGGTAATGTGATTTTGATATAAAGATGGGCAAACGACGTAAAAAAGATTCAATTTAATGGTTATTTTCAATTAAGGTATTACACTTTTTTTTTTGCATAAAAAAACATCCAATTTAATTTTTTTGGTCAATTTGTGTATTTTCGTTAAATATTTAACGATTATCCATTAAGTATTTTACATTTCAAGTCTATCGTCACTACCACCGACATCAATCATCGTCCTCACCACCCTTAGGTGGTAAAATTAAAATCAATATACGAGAGATTTTATGTATCTTTATGGGGCAGAAAGGTTAACGAGTATGATTATTGAATCGTGATTGATATATTTGGTGAATAATGGCCAAATAATCAAATTACAAAAATAAATAACTGGTAACATGTGTAATTTTCAAGTTACATATTTGATCAATGTGATCTGGCTCAACACCCAGTAACCTTAATTATGATACAATTATTACTCTATATACTATAATAGGGTTAAAACGCTGCCGTTTTTGGCAGCGTTGCTACAGTACCCACTGTTGCTACAGTACC
>BQNB010007213.1:0-94377 GCA_026074375.1 Tanacetum coccineum | reverse complement strand
TCAACATCCATTAGATGTGAGTAATTCTTGATCCACCCGTTGGCAGGTACAGCCAACATGGATTTATGCAGCAGCAACTGAAGTTGATCTACAATATTGATCGCGATATGCAGTCGAACAACCAAAAAACTCCCAATCCGTATGATCAAGGCTTCCTAACGTTCCCAGAAGCCTACGATTTTCTTCATGAAATTGATTAATTTTTTCACATCGTGAAACCGATAAAGTTATTCTATAACAGACCTACAAAATGCTCAATAGAAACACAAGAAGTTTTTGCACCCACGAACAATGTCGTATGCCAATTGACGACTTGCGGAGATACATTTCATCAATGCCAGAATACCTTCTTTTTCTTGTACAATCAACGTTACTACGAAAGAATTCACAATGATTAGTTACATCTTCAACTATGCTTGTGAATAGTTCTCGATTCATTCGGATCCTTACTTATGATGTTTCTTGTACTTCGCGAACTTTACTTATGATGTTTCTTGTACTTCGCGAACTTTCACCTATTTGCTTATTCTTCATAAACAACGCCACACTTTTTATAAATGCCAAGTTCATACTATAAACTTCTTCTTTTTCTTCTGATAAGTCTATGAACCTGAATGATTCAGAGTTCATTTGGAAAACGAAGAATGGGAAATATTTTGATTGAGTTGTGTAGATATTGAGAAAGACAATTTTTAAGTTGTGAATAAAAATAATAAGCTAGATAGAAAAATTGATAAAATTCATTAGTTTTTTTTTACAAAATTTAAAAAGTAATTGTTCATGTGAGATTTTTTTACCTGTTGGAATTGAAAAGATAATGCAAACATTTAGATGGTGGCCACCATCGAACACCAACTAAAGTCACCTGACGACGCGCGATAGATAACCTTGTGTTATGGGCACTACGTGTGGTGGTTGGCACCACTAAGTGATCGATCACTTCCATAATGCCCGGTTTTAAAGGATTTTGGATATCTTTTTAGTATATGAAAGCGCAAATTGCTTGGAAATGTATCCAATTTATCATTTTTTTTATAATGTTGTGTGGTCAACTATTTTTTTATTTATTAAATCACTAAACTTTTCAAATTCGACTATTGTGTGTAGTGGATAACCTACATAGCTGATTATCAGTCATTTTTTTTATGAAATTTTATGTTGACCACGTTGGTGTTTCATGTTGATTTATGATTCTGTCGCTCTCAATTGTGAGGGTATCAGGCTTCGATTCATTCGTCCCTAATATTCCTGTGATCAATTGTTAAACCGGGGATCATTGATTTGCATTCTGTATCTCTTGTATTCTTCTTTTAATTGTTTCGACGGATTTTAGGTTCTATGATTTAAGGTCAATTAATAGTGTTTTGGTAGTTTCAAATTCCAATGAGTTCGTTCAGATCTAAAGAAAACGACGTGGCGCGTATATCTACAACGGTGTATGTCACAAATTTTCCCGATGAATCGAGTGCCAAGGAATTATTTCATGCCTGTAACGTTTACGGACACGTCGTTGATTCGTTCATCCCAAATAAAAGAGCAAAAAATGGTAAGAAATTTGGTTTCATTCGTTTTATCAATGTGTTTAGCGAGGAAAGATTGATTAATAACCTATGTACCGTTTGGATGGGACGCCATAAGCTTTCTGCAAATATTTCAAGGTTCCAAAGAAATAATATTATCAATGGTAAGAAGGTTGATGATAGTAAATTCAACATGTCTCGTAATTCTTTTGTACCTTCCAAAGGTACAGGGGTTACAAAAGATGGCACTTCATTCGCGAAAGTAGTGTCAGGTATTGGGGCCAATGCTGGAGTTTGTGTCGAGAACTATCCTGCTTTAGTATTGGATGATGAATGCTTAATGACTAATCAATTCTCTAACTCATTATTCGGAAGAGTAAAAGAGTTCGCGTCATTAGCTAATATCAAATTGTCATTGGAGAATGAAGGATTTGCGGATATTTGCATCAAGTATTTAGGGGAGTTTTGGATTTCGTTGAAATTTGCTAGTCCAGAGGCGTGTAAGAAATTCCGTAATAACGTTAGTGTTGGATCATGGTTTTCTGTCTTGAAAGAAGCTGATATAGATTTTCAATGCGACAAAAGAATTGCGTGGGTCGAAACAGAAGGTGTTCCTTTTAAGTTATGGACTGAAAATACGTTTAAACGAATAGCGTCTAGATGGGGAGTGTTAATCAGTGTTGACGATGAGGAAGAATCGTGTTTTCACTCCAAAAGATTATGTGTGCACACTTCTAATTCTAGAAGCATATCGGAGGATTTTAAAATCATATTTCGAGGAAAGGTCCATTGGATTCGTGCAAAAGAAACACCCGGCTGGGTCCCTGATTTCGCTAATGCAATTGGAGATGATGAGTCTGATGATGATATATCCAATGATAATGGGGACAAAAATCACAGTCCAAATATTTTTGGTGACGAAGAAGAAGTTAAAGACGATCAGGAACATCAATTTAAAGAAGACCCAAATGAAGACGACATAGTGGAAGAAGGCAAAATTAAGATTGCAGAAGAGAAGTCTGTAGATCCATTTGGAATCTACACCATCCTTAACAACAATATCAAAAACACAAAAGGCACAGGTATCTCGAGCAGCTATTCTCACCTCCAGGTTTCTCTCATGTGAAAGTACAGGAAGATTTACAGGAGACGAATAATATTAATGCTAAGGGGAAAGAAGAGCCAACAGTGGATTATAAACAATAAACAGGTCATGTCAATCAGAACATTATCAACATGAAGCTTGTTGATTCTGTTCGTCTCGGGCACTTTAAAATACTCAGACGGCACCGAAAACTGGAGCTAATATTGCAATGTTTTTAGATGAGTGGTAAAGGTAGGACAAAGTAATGGGGTATAAATGGATGGTGTATGAAAATATGGCGAAATAATTGTATCACAGGGAGGATGGAAGTGTTTCGATGAATTTCTCTTTTCTTCTAAACATACAAGGCCTCGGTAAGAAGGCCAAAAAGGAGTGGGTCAAGGATTTATGCAATAAGAATAAGGTAAATTTTATGTCTCTTCAAGAAACAAAAATGGAGATCATGGAAACTTTTTGTGTGAGAAAATGCTGGGGAAACATGTCATTTGAGTATGAGCATAGTGACGCAGTGGGAAATTCGTGGAGGTTATTTGGTGGGGTGGGATCCATTATGTGTTTCCATATGTAATATACGAAAGTCAAATTCCTTTGTTATGATCCGTGGTGTTTGGAAGGCATCGGGCGTGAAGCTTATGCTCGTGTCTGTTTATGCTCCTCATGTGTCGAAAGAAAAACATCTTTTGTGGGACTACTTAGAAAGTGAAATAAAAAGGTGGGAAGGCGAAGTTATCATCATGGGAGACTTTAACGAGGTACGATACAAGTGCGAAAGATTCGGGTCAGTTTTTAATGCGTTCGATGCCAACGTGTTTAATTCTTTTATAGTTGACTCGGGGCTAGTAGAAGTGGTTCTAGGTGGTAACAAATTCACGTGGTGTCACAAGTCTGGATCCAAAATGAGCAAGCTCGACAGGTTCTTGGTATCTGAAAATCTCATGAATGCATATCCGAACATTAATGCTATTACAATGCCTAGATTCTTGTCTGATCATTGTCCGATTTTCCTCCGTGAAATTTCTCATGATTATGGTCCGATTCCGTTCAAAGTATTTCATCATTGGTTTGATATTGCTGAATTTAACAATCTTGTGGAAGATATCTGGAATAAGTATTCTAGCAAGGAGTCCAATCCTATTAGATACTTTTCTCACAAGCTTAAATTTCTCAAAGGAAAGATTCGTGAATGGAATCTTTCTCGAAGGTCGGCTGATATCTCGTTGTTCAACAAGCTCAAGATTGATCTTGATACCATTGATGAAGTTATTGATAGAGGAGACGGGAATGATTCCGTCACTAGTAAACGGGTGGATATTCTAAACGACCTAAATGATTTAAATAATATTCGTATGATGGAGGTAGCTCAAAAGTCCAAGATAAGATGGGCCATCGAAGGTGATGAAAATTCCAGTTTCTTTCACGGAATGCTTAATAAGAAAAGAAGAACGTTGAATGTGCGTGGCATTTTGGTCGAAGGGAATTGGATTGAAAAACCTTCTGATGTTAAAGAAGAGTTTTTTAAACACTTTAGCACGAGGTTTCAGACTCCAGGTGACAAAGAGGCGATTATAGATATGGATTTTCCTATTGTTTTGTCGGAAAAAGATAGGCTGCACATCGAACGGGAAGTATCAAACGATGAAGTAAAAAACGCTGTGTGGGAATGTGGGATGGACAAATCCCCGGGTCCGGACGGGTTCACGTTCGGATTTTATCGTAAGTATTGGGATCTAATCAAAGGTGATGTTATTAACGCAGTCAGGTTCTTTTTTACTCATAATGATATCCCTCTCGGATGTAATTCGTCTTTTATTACGTTAATTCCTAAAAACATCAACGCCAAACTCGTTAAGGAATTTCGTCCAATTAGTCTGATTGGAAGTTTTTATAAAATTGTTGCTAAGATTTTGGCAATCAGGCTTGCGAGTGTTATAAAAGACCTTGTCAACGAAGTACAATCCGCATTCATCGCAGATCGACAAATTCTGGATGGTCCGTTTTTGCTTAACGAGGTTATTCAGTGGTGTAATTCGAAAAAAAAGCAAATGTTAATCTTCAAAGTAGACTTCGAAAAAGCGTACGATTCAGTGAGGTGGGACTATTTAGATGAAATTCTCAGGAAGTTTGGATTCGGTGATAAGTGGTGCAAGTGGATTCAGTGTTGTCTCAAATCCTCAAAAGGATCTATTCTCGTTAATGGAAGCCCGACGAAGGAATTCGACTTTGGTAGGGGTCTCAAACAAGGGGACCCATTATCATCATTCCTGTTTCTTTTGGTTATGGAGAGCTTACACCTCTCGTTTTCTCAAGTGGTTAAAGCTGGGATGTTTCAAGGGATGAGCATTGGTGATGGTTCTGTTATTCTTTCGCACCTCTTTTACGCAGATGACGCAGTTTTTGTCGGACAATGGAATGCAAGCAACATTAATACGCTGGTACACGTGCTTGATTGTTTTCACCAAGTGTCGGGCCTTCGGATCAACATGTGCAAAAGCAAAATCATGGGGCTTAATGTTGATGGAGAATCGGTCAATAGTGCCGCAAGGAAACTTGGGTGTTTAGTCCTTGATATTCCATTCATATATCTTGGATCCATCGTGGGCGACAACATGACACGTCAACAAGCATGGCAAGAAATAGTCGATCGGGTCAAAAGCAAACTGTCGATCTGGAAAATGAAAATGCTCTCCATCGGCGGTAGGTTAACTCTTGTTAAATCTGTCCTTGGTTCCCTTCCTATTTACAATTTTTCTTTATTCAAAGTTCCTATGTGTGTGCTAAATGAATTAGAAGGGATTCGAAGGAAATTTTTTAATGGCCACGAGCAAGATAGTAGAAGATCAACGTGGGTAAAGTGGAACAAAGTTCTGATGTCCAAAGATAGAGGAGGCCTTGGCGTCTCAAGTTTATACGCTATTAATAGAGGGCTGTTAATCAAATGGGTATGGCGTTTCGTCTCACACAGTGAATCATTATGGGCTCGTTCGATAAAGGCTATTCATGGTAGTAACATACAGTGTCCGTCTCCTTTGAGGAAAAGATATAATTCGTGCTGGAAGAGTATTCTTCATGAAGTAAATTCGTTATCCAAACGTGGCATCCAAGTTCTGAAGTATTTACAAATTAAGTTAGGAGACGGAAAATCTACCAAATTCTGGTACGATAGTTGGTGCGAGGAAGGAGTCCTCAAAGAAAAGTTCCCCCGTGTTTTTGCTTTAGAGTTATGCAAGAATATGAATGTTGCTGATAAAGTTAGTCAACTTAATCCGTTCCAGACTTTTAGAAGAACCCCAAGAGGAGGCATTGAACAAGATCAGTTCCAACAGATTGATCGTATTTTACAGAAGGTAAATCTTAAGCCGATTAAAGATAGCTGGGTTTGGGAGTTGGATAAGTCAGGTACTTTTTCTGTTGCTTCTGTTAGAAAGTGTATTGATGACACGATGATCCAGAGTTACGAACTCAAAACTAGATGGAACAATCTCGTCCCTATTAAGGTTAACATTCATGCTTGGAGGGTATCGAATAATTCTCTTCCTACAAGGTTTAATATATCCCGACGTGGTATGCTGATCGATTCTATTATTTGTCCTAACTGCGATGTGGGAGTGGAAACTACTGGCCATTCATTCTTTTCATGTAGCATGGTTCGCGATATCAATCTTCTTATAGCCCGATGGTGGAACATCAATATTGAAGATTTTGATTGCTATGAAGAGTGGTCCACATGGATTGATTCTGTGCGGTTGTCTACAAAGGTTAAGAAAACGGTGGAAGCTGTATTCTATATATCTTGGTGGCTTCTTTGGCGGTATCGCAATTCCAAGATCTTCAAAGAGAAAATCCCTAAGAAGAGTAGTTTTTTTGACGAGTTACAAAGTAGATCTTTTCTTTGGTATCGTTTTAGAGGGAAAAAAAAGTTTGGATGGAACGATTGGTTAAATCACCCCGAATGTATCTCATTGTAATTCTAGCTCCTTGCTAGCTTTTCTTATCAATAAATTGTTGTTCAAAAAAAAGAAAATGATAACCAGGCCACGTTAACTCAATTGGTTTTCTAGTAGAACCATTCATAAAAAGAAAAATAAAACCCACTTATCATCGCCAACTCTATCGGGGTGTTTGGCTAAGCTTATATGATGGGCTTATGAGCTTATTAGTTTATATGTGTCATATAAGCCCAAACTAAGTGTCTAGCTAAGCTTATATGAGTGGGCTTATGAGCTTATATAAGAGGGTTTTGATAAGCCACAAAAGGGGGCTTATGAGCTTATGAGTGGGCTTTACAATCTCTCACAACTCAATCTTTCATTATAATATTATTTTCTTACTCTTCTACTTATACAATCAATACATATAACTAATTTTAACTTTTTTTATCATTTATCAACAACCATTTATCACTATCTGAACTAGTCGTGAACATAGTTGCTTTCATTTATATCATTTTAATAAAATATTGTTTTTCTTTATACTTTGAGTCCTACGATCTGAGGAAACTATCAATAAACATAGTCTTACGCCATTAATTTTAAGAATTAAGTTCGGACAGCTAACTTGTTCATCTTTGTTGTTATGTGATTTTCTTTTTTGTTATTAAAACATAAGTTTTTCAAATTTTTACTTTTTTGTGTATTATGTTCCTATATACTCATCATTTTACCGTTCGATGTTAACATGATGGTTAAATATAAGAGTAGAATGGTGATAAAATATATATAAAAGTCAAAATCTGAAAAGTTTGTGTTTTAATATACTAAAAGAAAAAAAGCTACAAACACAACAAAATGAACAAACTGAATACATTTTTTTGTTATTATATGAATTATTTTTTTTAGTGTTATTTGGACCTAAATTATATGCTTAAATACATGTTTAATGCATAAAGAAAAATTAATGGTAAATTTTTTCCACAATTTATACCACACATCTCACAATATATTTCACACATGTCTCCTGCGAGGCTTAAACCCCACAACTTTTAGGTTAGTATGGAACTCACATACTAGGGATGAGCACGGTACCATTTTGGTACCGGACCGGTACCGTTTAGGAAGTACTGTATTTTTTCCCGACCAAAATATGTAGTCCCGATCTCGAAACCGGGGGGCATATCGGTACCGGGTTAACCGGTACTAAACCGAAATAAGTATCGTTTAATATAAAAGATAATCTCAAATTTAAACTTTTTAGTTCGTGAATTTGGTTCAGAGTTCAATCTTTATTGGTGGAAGAAAATGTGTGTCTAAAGTCATTTTAGGTAGATTATTTCTGCAATTTTAAAAGATTATTTCCTTCACTCGAAACAGTCGCAAATTCAAATATATAGAAAGACTAGTCGTAAAATAACTACTCCGTAACTACAGACAGACCATGGTTTTTTAAATTTATAATACTTATTTTTATTCAATATGATAGTTTAGAAACACTTTATTTTATGACCAAGGTTCTTACTTAAAAGGCACAAGTTAGTAAAGGAATTCCAGTGTACAGATGGTTGAATGACACACCACACTTTCTCGTCTAAAAACAGTAACATTATTGGCTTTTTAATTAAATCCTTTAAGAAAGTATAAAATCTATCATCAGAGGAAGACCTGTAAACGGGAAAATTGACGTAAATGATATAATATTTAGATACACATATTTATCTTGATGCTCATTATACAAAATTACTATTAGATAATATTTTTAATGTTAATTATGCATGAAACGGGTCTACGAGTCTTTAGATCACATTTTTAGAAAAAAAAATATTTAGCCTCTTTATATTCCGGTACCAAACTCGGGAACTCCCGTATTGGTACCGTACCGTTTTTAATGGTACCGATTTTTTTTACGGGTCGGTACCAATCACATTTTTAGTAAAAAAATATTTAGCCTCTTTATATTACGGGTCGGTACCGGTACGGTACCGTTTTTTGGGTACTAATGCTCATCCCTACACATACCCAAGGAAATCATTGGTGGCCAATAGTTAGTTGCATAATGCATATATCATTTGTATAAAATATTAATTTTTTTCTCTAAATTTTCTATCAATTATTTTTTCAAATCAACATATCTAATTATTAAATACATAAATATGAATGATTAGTATACACGAGAACCATTTTTAATGAAAAATTCTTTTTATGCCTCACCAAACGAATGTGCTTCTACTAAATGCTCCGGAGCGACCTCTTTTCTACAAATGCCCCAGGCGACCGAGACGACTTGGGCGACTTTTACCAAATTTTGACAAGTGTCCCTAGTGTCTCAAGTCGTCTCGACATGGACACGTGTCAATTCTTGATGAAAGTCACCCAAGTTGCATAGGTCGCCCCGATTGCTCTGGGGCATTTGAAGAAATGAAAAAAGTTTGGAGCATTTAATGCAAGCACTTTTCCCCTAAAGGCAAAAATAGAAATTTCCCTTTTTTATTTCTTTTTTTAACAAAAATTGTTGTATTAAAAATGAATCACAAGGGATCCAAAAGACGATACCATAGCATTTTATTTTATACCTAATGTGGGGCAGAGAAGCATACGAAAGGAGGGAGGCTCTATATTAGATATTTTTGACGAGATGATTAAGGTAGGTCAAACTATGGGCTTTACCATGGATGGATGCACCAAGGATATGGAGAAGATCATTGGATCGAATGGAGGTCATGAAGTGTTCCGATGAATTGTTTATCCTTAAATATACAAGGCCTCGGTTCCAAGGCCAAAAAAGATTGGATTCGGGAGTTAACTACTAAGCATAAAGTTAGTTTCTTGTCTCTTCAAGAAACTAAGAAGGAGAGTTTTTCTGATTTGGAGGTTAAATATTTCTGGGGTAACTATCAGTTTGATCATATCGTGAGTGAAGCTCTAGGGTACTCAGGTGGCATTTTATGTGTTTGGGACTCCAATGTTTTTCACAAACAACACCATATTATTTTTGATAATTTTGTTGCTTTGTATGGTACGTGGATTCCAAGTAAGATTCAATTATTAATTATACCTGTCTATGCTCCTCAATCATACGCTTCTAAATTTCAACTATGGGATTTCATTGCTTCTCTTATCAATCAGTGGAATGGGGAGTGTATGGTGATGGGAGATTTCAACGAAGTTAGATGTAAAGAGGATAGATGGGGGTCTACTTTTCTTGCTCAAGGAGCTTGTTCATTTAATTCATTTATTTCTAATGCGGGTCTTAATGAAGTTCAATTGGAAGGGTCTTCTTTCACATGGGCTCATCCTTCGGCATCTAAAATGAGTAAATTAGATTGTTTCTTGGTGACAGATGGTTTTCTTTCCTTGTTTCCTCATATCTCAGCAGTTTGTCTAGATAGACACCTCTCGGATCATCGTCCTAGTGTTACATTAGGGAGATGCTACGTTGATTTTGGAGCTTCGCTCATTTCGGTTTATACCATTCTGGCTCTCTATTCTGTTTCGATCAAAATGATTCCGTCCACCTGGAACTTCTTTTATTCTTGTGATAAGGCAAGGATGATTAGATTCAAAAAGAAGCTTCAATTATTAAAGAAGGAAATACGTAAATGGGTGGCTGAGTATAAAATATTCAGTCGAAATTGTATTAGAGGTGTCCAAGAATAAGTTTAGCGACGTTGAAAGTTTGTTGGACCAAGGAGGAGTTACTGAGTGATTGTAATGTTGTCTGTATGGAGTTATAAAACAGTTACAGGAATTAATAAAACTCTCGGTTAATTGTATTTTGTTCAACAAGGCGAAGTTAGATGGGCTATAGTTGGCGAACGAAATTCATAAGTTTTTTCATGGTATCATTAATAGAACGTGCCAACCTTTCAGTTAAGGGTATTATGATTGAAGGAGAATGGGTGGACGATCCCATTCGTGTTAAAGATGAATTTCGTAATCACTTTGCGGATAGATTTAATGACCCGGGTACGCGCCATGGCAGAATTAATTTTAGTTTTCCTAATCGGTTGACTTTTGAGCAGGTTTCTGATTTGGAAACATCGGTTTCAGACGAAGAAATTCGCAAAGCTGTTTGGGGATGTGGAGAGAACAAATCTCCAGGCGGATGTCTTGACTTTTGGATTCTTTCGAAAGTTTTGGATAGTGTTGGCCAGATTTTTGTATAGCTGTCAAATGGTTTTTCGAACATGGGTTTTTCGCAACTGGATGTAACTCTTCTTTTGTTACTCTCATTCCAAAAACCTTAGACCCGAAACTGGTTAGTGAGTTTAGGCCTATTAGCCTAATTGGGAGCCTATATAAAGTTGTAACCAAAATCCTTGCTACACGTTTGTCATTTGTCATCTTCGATCTCATCTAAACATTTAGACAGCTTTCCTTCCTAACCGTCGGAATTCTTGACGGTCCTTTTCTTTTAATGAGATTTTAGCTCCGGTGTAAAGCATAAAAAGCAGCAGCTATGTTTTTTAAGGTGGATTTTGCAAAAGCATATGATTCTATTAGATGGGATACATAGATAATGTTCTTAATGCTTTTGGGTTTGGGTCGAGATGAGGTCCTGGAAAAGGCAGTTCAAAATTAGGGTAAAGCTTCTGTTTTAGTGAATGGAAGTCTACTTCGGAGTTCAGTTTCATCGAGCGATTGAGCAGGGAGGACCCATTGGATCCTTTTTTGTTCATTCTTATTATGGAGTCTCTTCATTTTCTTTCAACTGTGATGTTGAAGCGGGTATTTTCACAGGTTTACGGATTGATGATGCTCTCACGATCTCTCATCTTTTTTATGCGGATGACGCGATTTTTATTGGCGACTGGTCTAAAGAGAATTTAAAAGGTATTTTGAATATTCTCAATTGCTTTTCCTTACTTTCAGGAATGTCGATTAACCTAAAAAAAAGTCATATTCTCGGGTTTGGGGTTCTGTTTGGGTGGGGGCTCGAAGGTTTCTGAAGTGCTGAAAAAAATCGTTTGCCAATATTTTTTACTTTTTTTCGTATAATTTTCATGCAATTAATATGTTTTTATACATGAATAGTGATACAATTTTTTTTATGACACATTAATTTCTTGATACATATGTAATGACACACTAGATTTATTGACACATTTATAGTGATACAACAATTGTTTTTGACACATTAACTTCTTTATACATATGTAGTGACACACTATGTTTATCACACAAATTATGTTGACACATATATAATGATACACTAAATTTTTTGATACGTTTGTAGTGACACACTTATACATAACCACAAATACTTTTACGAGCCTTTATACATAACCACAAAACTCTTAATGATAGTATTAATTAGCATTCTTAATTAACATAGAGGTCTTCTTGCGAAGTGGGTTTGGCGCTTCCTTTCACAAGATAACTCTTTATGGTGTCAGCTTATTTCTGCCATTCACGGATCAAGTATTACAGATCTTTCTACCGCGTATCCTTCAACATGGAATTCTATAATCAAAGAGTTTAATTACCTCAAGGTTCAAGGCGTTGATGTTTTCTCCCATTGCAAGATTAGGATTGGTAATGGGTTGCACACTCGGTTTTGGAAGGATCTTTGGATCGGTGATTGCACTTTATCAGGTTTGTTTCCTCGTCTGTTTGCTTTAGATACAGTGAAAGATATATCGGTAGCCTGTAAACTCCAGTCCCCTCTTGTAGCTTTACTCGATTTTGTTATTTTGTCCAACTCGAATGATAGATGGGTTAGTGATTTGAATGGAGACGGGGTCTTTCGTGTTAAAGACGTGGGGAGTTTGTTAGATGAGTTCTTTCTTCCTATGGCGGATGTTTCTACGAGGTGGGTTAAAAATATTCCGATTAAAGTTAATATTTTTGCTTGAAAACTTGCTATTGATCGTTTGCCTACTCGAGCGAATCTCGTCCAAAGGAATGTCGTTACTGAATCGCAGTCGTGTCCCTTGTGTGATGCGATTCTTGAAGATACTTCTCACTTATTCTTCAATTGTTCTTTGGCTAGAGATGTGACGAGATTATTATGTCGCTGGTGGAATTTGGGAGTGCAAACTTTTTCATCGTATGCAGAATGGCTCGTTTGGTTTAATTCGGTTCGTCTTGCTTCTAATTTGAAGGTTATTTTGGAAGGCGTTTTTTATGTTACGTGGTGGAGTTTGTGGAATTTCCGGAACCAATTATTTTTCGCGAGTAAAAAGCCTCGTAAAGAGTCCATTTTCGATGATATTGTTTTACGATCTTTTTGTTGGTGTAAAGCTCGAGGTAGTTCTAAGTGAAGATGGGATAGTTGGATTCAACACCCATATTTGATTTCTTTGTAATTGTCTAGCTTCTTGCTAGTGTTTCTAATAAAGTTGCCGTTCAAAAAAAAACCATCTTTTCCCTGAACCACTGGGACCAACGACTACTCTTTAGACTAAACAAATAAAGCAATGGCTGAATTCGGCAATGGCCGAAGTCGGTTGATTTCTTTACTCTTTAGACTACTTAGTTTAAGCATAACTATATCAATAAAATATATATTGCAAATGAGCGAATTAGGATGACAAGCGTTACTAACCTCGAACGCGTCTCTAAGAACTGCTTGAACTTTATAACCCAATTTTATGTTCTCGTCAGCGGGTAAGGATAAACTAACAAATGCTACTACAAGCTATGATTAGTTTGCATATTCTACAGGCTAGATGTAATCCATTGACAAAATTCCAGATAACAGGAAGTGTTTGGCTACTGTTAAATCAGTAACCAAACACCATTTCTGCTGCAACAGGGGTGTTTGGATGTTGTTTTAGCAGCAGACAAACACCCCTGTTGCAGCAGAAAGGGTGTGTATGAAACACACAAACATATACACAAAACAACTGAAATAGGTTCTTTTCGTATATATTTTATTTCATAAACTAATTTTTTCCATATATCTGATATGTTGTACACTTGTACGTCTTAGTTATTAGAAGATCGCTTTTGTTGGTTCTTTTCTAGTTCTAGCTTCAGGCCCAATTAGTTACAGCATCATTAAATTCTTAATGAAACTAATATCTTCAAATACTCATAAACATACCATTTAGAAAGACAATGTCATGTTTAATAATTTATCTTTCAGTCATATTGTTTGATACTACTATTTTTTTTTATTAATGCAAGTTTGGGTGATCAAGATTTCCTATTAATAGTTTGCTAATAAATTTTGTACATGGTTTTTTTTTGTATTTTGCGAAAATTATGTTGATGCATTACCTTATTATGGAGGTCTGAAATAGACTCATGCATGAATTGATTCTACATAAGGGAAAATATATTTATTGAGTAAAAATCTAAACCAAGTACCCCTCAACAACCTTAATTGATGTAGTTCATACCTTTCGTGTCCGTATTCATTTTAGAGCAGTCTCAAGTTGTTGTTCTACGTTTTGAAGCACTTTAAGGCTGAAGTTGTTGTTCTACCTGCTTGGGAACTAATCATGATTGAACATATAATCTTCTATTTTGAATGTACAAACAAAAATATATACATAGGAACAAACGTAAAGACCATAAACGTTTAATAGTGTCACTTCTTGTACATTAATATAAGAAGAGAAGATTCACCTTCTGTGTGTTATCGCCAATACAAATGGTGAGTTCTATGGAGAGCTTCTACGCGTATAGGTCCTAGGACTATTAGCTTCAGTGGGATACCATCACTCCTTGATTCTATTCTCCATTTTCTTTGATGACCATGGGATATCTGTGCCTTAAGACCACTAAACCATACCTCAGCTTCATCCTTGTCCTTACATATCTGGAAAAAAATTCAGGCAGTGACTTCCTTTAGGTTCAATTAAAGTCACCAAAACATATTGCTAATTGTCATAATATACTACAATCAACTGCATTGAGAATTTTTTTTACCAAATCTAAGGACCTGTCATTATATATTGGAAAAAATAATTGATACTCCTTCTCAGGCCGCGGATACCTTTAAACACACTAATAATTTAATATGGGAATCCATGACAATGTAAGTGACTATTTACATTGATTGAATAGTGACTAGTGCCAATGAAACACACATTCATTATGAGATGGCTTTTAAGTTCTGGATATGATCTTCAGTGTGTTATAAAAGATCCTACTCCAGTGCTCCTACAACAGATGGGGTATTTGGCATTACCCTAATAAAATGATCATGACCAACCCACTACTGCGTTATACAAAACCAATTATGATTCACTTAAACATCATCATAAATGGTTCTTTAAATGAATGTGAGGATACAATGGGTTGAAATCGCACAGATACTTAATTCTGAAGATCATAATTCCCTGTCAGAAGTGTCCATATATAAATGAAGTCAAAAAGAAGTAAAAAAGAAGTATATATAAATGAAGTCAAATGAAGTCAAAAAGAAATGAAGTCAAAAAGAAAATAGGTTCTTTGTTCAGAAAATTAAATGAAGTCAAAAAGAAGTCAAAAAGATACAATGGGTTGAACTCGCACAGATACTTAATTCTTTATTTAGAAAATTAACTTATTTAGTTTTCTTGAACCCGACCACAGAAGGTCGAGCTTTGATTCCAGGTTCTTTGTTCCATCAGTGATTCCCATTCCCTGTCAGAAGTGTCCATAAAAACACCATTTGTATATTATAAATAAATAATCACAATCAATAAAACAAAGTGAAAGAGCACAAAAGTGTATAATAGAAAATTAGCATACCTCCTAAGGTTGTAATCTTGAATAAGAATTTGTTAACACCAAACTGTTAGCAAATGCAGCTACCCTCTTCAGATTATGTTAAACCCGGTCAGTGGCGTATCAGTAAAGTTTAGATTAAGATCTTCTATCATAGCTTGTGTAAGCAGAAAAATGAATAATTCTTGGAAGAGATGGATACCCATAATGATTCAGATATAAAAAAATGTTAAAAATGCAAATGCTAAATTAAAAATAAATCTGGACAGGGAAACAAAATGGCTAGACTTCCCTACCTGTGTAAATGAGGTATGAGAAAATGTTGCTACCTCATCCATATACACACTAAACAAAAGAAAAGATGCAAGTGCAGCAGATCCAATGGCAAACCATTTGGTGGTTACTTTTTTGGTGTTCCCTGCTGCATCTAAAACATCAGTATTCTCCCGAACGCTTTCAAGCTGCATATGACGCTAAACAGGTTAAAACGCTTAACTTTATAATTTAGGATGTCAACAATTTTTTATACATGAAATGATGCTTTACCTGCTGACTAATCTAAACAATCCCACCAGCAGTATCTCGAAGACGGTCCGCATATGCAGTTATTTTGAGCATCCACCGCGTTCACTCACACCATCCACCACTTCTTCATTGGTTATATAAAATATACTCCATATCTCATCTTCTTTAATTGATTATTGATTAATTAGTAACTATAATGAATTTGAATAACACATTCAATTTTTAACCTTAACTAAACCAAATACACAAAAGAATATTTGTATATAACTCAAAAGTGAAAAGAAGGGTAACTGAAATCTTGTTGATCTCATGCAAGTAGTATTCATGGCTTGGAATATGATCCAAGATCATATGACATGGTAATGGGTGGGTTTTTTTGTTTTTGTGCAGATTTTGATTGATGCCAAGACCACCAGAGTGATAGTGTATAAGCTGAATCAAATTAAGATAGATTAGATAAAATCAGTGAATACAAAAGCTCAGGTAGATAGATAAATAAAAATCAAAAAATAGAAGGTATACCAAATCATGTACTTACACGAAAACTGTTGTGGTTGGCAGATTTCGCTCTGGATTATTGTTTTTATAAATATGTCCTGAAGAAATTAGGCTTTCAGCCTTGTCATCTGAATCACTTAAAACAATAACGTCTACATCCCCTGATCAACCCACAAAGTTTTGGTTTGTAAATCCATGGTTTAAAGATAGCGAATGAAGCTCAGCACCATTAGGAGTAGAATAGTCAAAATGCTTGCCACACTCCTGATTGACGCTGGTATCTTCACCATCCATACCACAGTGGCATTGCTGCTCATGGGAATGGCTTTATGACCATTGTTCATGAAGTTTTCTGGTAATTTGCTACCAGCAGACATAGAATTAATATTATCAGGTTTTCTAACTTCCTAAAATCCATTTTTATTTTTCTTCTTTCCAAGATTTAAGCTTGTAGTATGACCTTCAGAGGCACCTTCCTTTTTAACCTGGTTTAGGGCTTCTGGATTCGGTCTAGATTCTAATTCCGTGGGGACACAAAGAGTGCCATCAGGTAAATGCCACTGCCCGAGATCTCCAAGACTTTTCCAATAGTCGCCATCTGGCTTGACACGCCAACAACCATCTGGCTTCACCTCAATGTCAGTCTGGTCTTCCCTCAATCACGCATCTTTGTGAAAAGAAAATATAACTCCAATTAACATATATTAAAGAGTAAAACAAATGAGCTAAAATCACATAGAAATTCCAAATACTATTTGAAAACTTAAAGGAGAATTATTAAACTATTAACGTACCTGTATGGTACGTTCAGAGAGATTGATAGCAACTCTGGAGACTCTAACTGAAAATTTTGAACCAGGATGGAATACTTTATCCACAGTATTCACAAATTCTAAGAACTCTTGTAAGGCCATCTGCAAAAACTTCAAACTACACATGAGTAGCAGATAAGATTCTATGTTTACACCTTGTGAAGGGGACTTCAACGTAGATCATACCAATTATTGCTTTGCATCCAGATAGGTGATCGTCACTAATGATATTTGTAGCAATATGTGTGTGTTCTCTAGCTGTGGCTGCAAATAATCACATGCCCTCTAGAATAAAGCATAAACTATCATAAGTTATAACAGTTATAAACAAATAAAAGATGACCATGATTGGTAGTCAAATAAGTAGTTAACGACTGAAGTAAAACCTAGGACTCTGCTTGTGACAAACATCCTTGATTTGCTAAAAAATAAAAATAAAAATGATATTAGGGTTTATGATGAATAACAATAACAATGATGAATACCTTTAGAATGAATGATAATAGGGTTTGAGGATGTATGTGAAGATACGTATGAATGAAAAAATATATACAGATGATAATTATGAAATATTTGGAAAATAATTATAGAATATATCTTTTAAGATAATTATGGAGTATATCTTAAACATGATATCATATGCTTCATGTGATTTTACAACATATTATTATAGTTTTTCATAAAAAACAAAATCCGTGTTGGATCAGTTGGTAAGCTTGATACAACATTAACTCAAGGTCACAAGTTCAAACCTTGTCCTGAACAATATTTTAATTATGAAATTTAATGCTAGCTTTAATAATTTTGAAAAATGGCTAATATTTTTAAAAAATAAATATAAATCCAAAATTTATTTAAATTTATTGAATTGTGGGTGCCATGTCATCGTTGAGGTGGCGTCCATTCACTAATTCATATTAATCCAGTCATAGTTAGCCCGATATATATATATATATATATATATATATATATATATATATATATATAGGATAAAGATCAAATAAAAAGACAAATATTCGTGAGAAGGATAAAAAGATTTATTTTTTTTAAAAAGTTCTCAAAAAATTCTAGAAAAATTCCATAAGATCGTGTATGTTGGTGCATGAAAAAGTTGTAAATGAAGTTTTTTTTAAAGTGGATAGTTTTTCCGAAAAAAAATTATAAAAAAAAACGTTTGTGCATTAAATCGGTTTTTTGTGCATCAAAAATTCGTTTTTGTACCCAACTTCTATTGACTTTTTGCATCAAAATTTTATTGCGCATCAAACTATAACAAGTCGAAAAATTTGTGCATCAAATTTTTTTTGTGCATCAAAATTTTTTTTTTTGCGCATTAAAAAAAAGTATAAAAACTCAAAATTAGAAAAACTTCTTTTACAAAAGTTTTATGCACTAACATACCTGATTTAATGGATTTTTTTTGGAATTTTTCAAGAACTTTTTTAAAAAAAGTTTTCTTTTTATTCTTCTCACGAATATTTGTCTTTTTATTTTAACCTTCCTCTATATATATATATATATTCAAGGTAACCACGAAGCTAAAATATAAAAAATGTTGTAAAGGAATGGAGTAATATGCATGTAATAATATCTGTATAATACGAATTATAAATTTATTTATATTTTCTGTAGAAGTAGCTAAAGTTGATCCTTTTACATATATGATCATTATTGTTTTGTTTTAACAAATTATGAAATTTTTTTTTTAAGAATATAGAGTTTATATCATTTGGTTTAGATAGGTATTGTACAACATATGATCTAAGGATAATTGACAATAATTCATCCGTTTGTTTGAATGACTTTAGATAAACTTTGGTTACTTTTGATAACAGGATATTTACTTACCTGAATGTATGACATGATTCAAGACGATAGGCAGCCATAGTTTGATGACACCACAAATGAGCACATAAGGTTTGTGCTTTCGAGGTTTTGTTTAGGCCCTCGTAAGTTTTAGTTCCTCACTAGCAGCGTTGTATCTAGATTTTCGCATTGCTTTTTCAAGCTCGTTTTTGTTGCTATCATTCTGTCTGGGTAGCATTTATACATCGTTCGAACGATTTCAAGCATCATTCCTCTAATGCCGGAATGTTTTTTTTTCTTTGCAAAATTTTTTTTGCAACAAAAGTGAACTTTATTATGAATCGTCATGCGATACATTTATTTATATTACATCATAAAAGACTTTAGTAGTCTTTTTATAGAGGATACATCTCTTTTTTTCTAGGATGTTTGCTCTCATTGGAATTCTAGAATTGAGATTTTCTGATGTCACACCCCGTCAATGGCGGAAACACGGGATGCGACGATATTTTTCATCGCACAAGATACAAGATCATACACTTTATAATTTACATTCATAAAACTGAAGTTTACAAAACTTTACAGGTTAAAAACTTAACATAATTTCAAAACCACGCCCATCTCTACCCAGTCCCCTTGGGTTACATCTTTTCTCTTCCAACACCAAACACATACCTTTGTTTTGACACACCTGAAAATGATACTCGAAAACGTCAACAATAGTTTTGATGAGCTAGTCAACAGTGGACAATAGTGCTATATGACAGTGAATATTTATGCATACACTCCAAGACATAGCACCACAGCTAGTCAATCACAATAATCCAAGACATAGCACCACAGCTAGTCAATCACAATAATCCAAGACATAGCACCACAGCTAGTCAATCACAATATGTCACTTACGCACCTAAAGGGCCTACCAGCTGGAGCACTATATTAGGGTAGGACCACACAAACCTGGGTAGGCGTACCCATCCGCTCCCAAAATCACAATCACTGGGTAGGCGTACCCATCCGATCCAAACACTTAATATTCACATAGCAGTCATAAGCACATAACTTGTCAAAAAACAAAACCACATTTCGCACAGTTCAATTCAAAACATTTCAAACACATTTGAGTATCAATTTCCCCCAACGGAAAACCAATAAAAAATGGGGCTACGAGAACTCACCTCAATCAGCAATCAAAAGCAACCGCATAATCTCAATAAAGCATAACACAATTAATCTCTATGCAAGCGTACAATGTACCCGGCAACGACCTAATATATACCCACTATATCAATACTCGCACAAAATTATCTTATTGTACAAGTGTTCGTCTTTACGCACGCAAATCCTCGTTTTCATCCCAAAATGCCATTTTAAATTCATAACATTCCAAACTCGTTTACTCATAACGTTAACTCATCACAAAAACTGTTGTCTTATTACCAAGACTTTATTTCATTATCAACACTTTATCTTATTTTATGATTGTGTGGTAATTATGTGAAAATGACTCAAAAACACTTGGGCAAAACACGGCACCAATATAATACGGCTCAAACACCTCAATCCGTTAAACGGCACAATCGATCAAAATACTCCGCGAAAAATTGACGAAAGAATGAGCAAGAGCTCAAAGCCAAAGCTAAATAATCCATACTTCCGAAATCGATACAATATATATATATATATATATATATATATATATATATATATATATATATATATATATATATATATACTAAATACTTGATAATTTAAATAAAATAATAATATTTTATTATTATTTCGTTTTATTATCGGGCTAACAGGGTACAACGTCTCGTCATTAATTATGTCCAACAGCTTTTATTTCGACACCAAATCTCCATAAAACTTATCCTTTACTTCTTCAAATAAATTCGACGCATTGATAAAATATATCAAAAGCTTATAGAATTTACTTCTTTCGCCTTGCATTAAATTTTCAAGTAAAATAACTATATTTTATTAAATTATTAAAAACTTTATCTCTTTTAGCAAAAATCTCTAAGTATATAATTCTTTCGAAAATTCGGCATGACCCGTACGTCTTTATGACTTTTTCCAAGGTATTAAACCTTAATCCAAAACACTTTTCACAAAACTCGACATTCTCCGACAACATCAACGCTTTCAATACGCTTTGTCAAACCATAGCGACATAATCCTTTTTTATCCGACAAAAATCCCTTTTTGTTCAACACAATTCCATAATTCTATTTACTCTTGTTATTAGGCCCTAAGGCCCATTAAGGTCTTAAATACTTAGCTCGATAGCAAAACTTAATCCATGTCTTTTTACATAAGTCCAAAATGCAAATCGAAACCCAATGGGCCTTAGGCCCATTAAGCCCAAATCAAACATAATCTGAAATCACCATTTCCATGGTCCATTAAGCCGAAATAATAGGCTATAAGCTCATAATATATAAATAAACCAAAACCAAATTAACCCATAAGCTTAAAATATAACAGCAGAAACTAAATAAGCTCGAAATCAATAAGCCAAAACCATTTGGGCCGAGCCCACTTTGGCACTCCAAACCGAAATAAACAAACGCACCCTTAAATGGGGAAAAGCCCACTCGGCGTTGGGCCGAGACAAAACGAACAGACCCTTTATGGGTCGAACAACCAAACATACCCATATTGGATCGAACTCAACCCAAACGGACCCTCGTTGGGCCTAATAAACCAAACGAACCCTTGGTTGGGCCTCGGTTAGCCAACCGAGCCCATGCCGAGCCCACACCGAGCCCAACGAACCAAACCAACGGACCAAGCCCACGTTGGAAGCCCAATGAAACCAAATAAGCTCTATGAGCTTATTGAATAAGCCATAAGCTCAAAAATATCATCCTTACAAAAAGAAAAATAACCACAACAACCATTTTATTTAAACTCAAAAATCCTTCATTTTCTTTCTTTTATATTCGACGTACAAACACCCCTTTTTACGTTTACGATTTCAAGTTTCGACCTTTTTAAAGATCAACTTGTGCAACTAGCGTCTAGACATCACCATAATTACAAAAGTACAACTTAAATTCAAAGTTTTATAAAAACTTACTTGTTTGATGAGTTTGGTTCGATCGAGAAGCGTGAATAATACCAAAACCCTTGTTTCTACAACCCGAAACTACTCGCTATCAACCCAATAATATATTCTTAACCCGTGTTCTTGCCAAAATCTTCAAAATATTTGTTTTTCTTCCCCTTTGTGGTTCGACCGGTTATAGAGAGAGAAGGGAGAGACAGTTTTGTGTTTTGATTTCAAAATGGTGTATGTATGTGAGAATATGAGGTGAATGGAAGCATAAATATATACTAAGGGTGGACAACTTAGCTAAAGTTTAGCCTTGTTGTTCCCTTTGCTTGCACACGCCTAAATGGCATCCAAGGGAGGGTTCGAATTTAACTTTTCGTGTCGAGATCACTTAAAAATCAATTTTTCATATCTTTAAAACGCCAACCGAACTTAGTTAATATTTTTATTACGTCCACAATCATTTTTCCAAAAACCTAAGTTATTCACATGACACGTATCTCATTAATTTGCTCAAAAACTTAATTTGAGCAGTTTCCGGCCGACTCTGGACCGAAAAATATAAATTTTTAACAAAACTTGATCAAACCTTGCTCATCCATTTAAAAACACTCTCAACCTTAAAATAAGGCTTGACAACTCGCATTTTACCAAAATTTCACCTTTTCACGACTGTTACAGTCCGTTACTGAAATTCGCAAAAACAACCGTTTTCAAGTAATTTTCAAATCTTACACTTACGATTTACGCTTTTAAACCAACTTTACCATAAAATTTTTAAATAAATAAATCCATTAACACATTTCCAAATTCATCAAACTCATTTCCAATTAAACTGTCGTGCCGGTACGCGTTGCGTGACTAGTTTTCGCTAATCGCGGGAAAATTTCCCAGAAAGCATAGAAAACCTCAAAACCACTCTAAAACAGAAAAATGAATCAAAAGAGATTCATTTACGAACTCAATACTCCATCAAACTCCCGGTTAAACCGAAACCCTTTTCACGCAAAATAGTCAACAGAAGTCAACTTTTCAGCTCTCATCAGGAAAACTGACAAGATCGAAAGACTTCAAAATACAAAACTATAATATTTTATTATACTCAACCCTGGGAAAATTACCGGTTATTACATCTGAGGTTGCTGATGTGCCATGTTCGAGGGATAAGATGTCCTTTCATGTCAGCTAACGTATATGTTCCTTTTTGCTTTACGTTAGTGATTTAGTAGGGTCCTTCCCATTTGGGATCCAACTTTTGCTGGCCTTCTTGGTGGCTTGCTTCATTTTTTCTAAGGACAAAATCTCCGATTTTAAGGACTTTGTGTTTAACTCTTCGATTGTAGTATCTTTTAGTTGACGTCTTATAATTTGCAGCGCGAAGTGCAGCTATTTCTCGCCTTTCTTCTAACAATTGGAGGTTCAGACAAATGTTGGCGTCATTAGTTAATGGAACGAATGTCTTGATACGGTATGTAGGCAGACCAATTTTTGTTGGTAAGACCGCCTCAGACCCATAAACTAAGATGAAAGGTATGTATTCGTTCCTAGTATTAGTTGTCATACGGTATGACCAGAGTACATTTTGTAACTCTTTGATCTAATTTCCCTTTGGCTTTACCAAGTCTTGTTTTCAAACCTTGCACCAGAGTCTGATTTGTAACTTCAGTTTGTCCATTAGACTATGGGTGTGCGACTGATGTAAAATGTTATTTAATTTTGAGCTCTTCGCACCATTCTTTAAATGGATTATTGGCGAACTATTTCCCATTATCGCTGATGATGATTCCTGGTATACCAAAACGATAGACAATGTTGCACCAAACAAAGCGAAGTATTCTTTGACCGGTTATGGTTGCTAGTGGTTTGGCTTCTACCTATTTGGTAAATAATCTATCGCGACAACAAAGAATTTGACCTTACTAGGGGCTTCAGGAAAGGGCCCTACGATGTCAAGAGATGTTGTCGTATGAATGCATTGATGATTTGTCATCACGAGTAACTTAAGCACTTTATGTTATGTGTTATAAGTTACATGTTTGTCATCACCAAAACATGAAGAGAATGTATAGATAAAATATCGTAATATTTCAACCAACAATCTCCCTTTTTTTGATGATGACAAAATATGTAAGCTATAACTTATAGTAAAATGTATAAGTTACTTATTTACACTTCTTCTCCCCATTTTGTCGAAGCAAAAAGGTAGACTCTTAGGCGAGACTTATAATACTGTTGGGAATTATATTGATTTGATGATACAAAACAATGAAACAAGAAAGAAACAAAAGGAAAACAAAATGATCAAAGTCGTTAGATTGGAATTCTACAAGATGTAGGAGAATATGAAGAATTTAGAAGATTTGGTCAAAGATATGAAGATAAAGATTAGTAAGATTTAGTTTCCTAATACAATTAGTTTTCCTTGTAAGTCTTATGGAATCTATGATATAAAGAGATCCATAGACATTGTTTTAGGTGTGTCAGTTTATGTAAACACCAGAAAAACATGTGTGTATGTATCCTATAGGAAGATGTAGACGTCTAATGGTTTTAGCCTCAAGGTCTTTGACCTTGTTACAGGTAGGTAACTGTTCCTTATTGATCAAATAGAATTGGGGCTTGTATGTGTATGAAAAACCTTGTTTAATAACAATGATTCTTTGTTTGAATATTTCGCCTTTGTTATTATTAATCCTAGATTAGTTCTAAACAAACTAGAGCTTAAATGATTAATTCCTATAAGTTTGTATAGGCTCTATCAGGTGGTATCAGAGCCATGTGGCTCTCGATCTAAGATACTACAAGGTGTTTTTGTGTCGATCTTATGAAGAAAAGAAGTCGACTTTTTTGTTTTTGATTTTGTGCAAATTCGATGAAGTTAGGGTTTTTGAAAACCCTAACTCAATAAAACAAGAAGTTATTTGTTCGTCCATTCAAGATCAAGATTGTATTGGTTTGGCTCATTACTTGGAAGTTGCATGATCAAATTCAAAGACATTAGGGTTTTCACCAAACCCAAATTCAATTAAAGGAGTTCTTGGTAATCGAGTTATAGCATCACGGTTTCAGCATCAAGTTAAGGTTCGTTTGCATACAAGAACAAACCCTTATTCACAAGTCGTTCATTTAAGAAACAGTAATTAAGCAGCAGAAGGTATGGTATGAATGAAACCCTAATTTATAAAGTTTTTTCTGTTGGTTCTTTAATCATTCATGAAGAATCGATATTATGGTTTGTGTTTGTTTGCTGAGTGATCGACTATGAATAAGGGACGAATAGCTTTACTCCTTTTAATTCGAATAGCACTACTGGTGAACACAATGGAACGAGTAAGGTTACTAGACAAGGAATGTTTGTGACTGTGGTTACTTCTACTTTGTCGAGTAACATTACTTCGAATAAGAGTTACCATACTGGTGGAATAATATGGAGCAACTAAAGTCACTGGTGTTCTATATTTGTGCTGCTTGTTAATTCGTTAGTGTTGCTCATAATTTACTTAATGCTTCCAGGTTAAGGAAGCTGCCAAGGGTTTTAACACAATTTACTTAATGCTGCCTGTTGGAATTCGAATACATGATATTGCAGTTAATGATTTTTGTGTTGTCGACATAAGTTACTACTGTTTGGTTCGTAATGTTTATTCTTAAGGTTTAAACAGGTATGGAAAGTTTATACTGCTTACTTAGTGCTGTTATAAGGAAAGTTTATGCCGCTCAAAAATATTACTACTGCTCAACATAGTTAAAACTGTTAGTTCTATTCGATGTTGGACATAAGAGGTGTTTTACTGCTGTTAGCATTGACAGATATCAGGTAAAGCATGTTTTTGGTTCTCGGCTAGGTAAAGATCTCGAACAGAACAAGAAGTTTTGGTTTAAATGTTCTTAAATGTTTAAAAGGCTCATTTTTGGATTGTTTTTATAATTGATTAAGGAGATGATTGTTTATCGCTTATTTGAAGTTGAAGTGGAATTTCACGGGTACGTGTTCTTATCATATCTTAAAAGTTATCTGGCAAATTTTTAAAGATAACTTGTTTGTGCTTATACGGTGTTTATGAAGACCTGCAAAATCTAGCAATGTGTGATTTCTCTTATGGTGCTCAATGCTCCCATTTGCTATCACTTAAAGAAGTTACGTTGTTGTGCTTAGTGTCTCATTGAAGATGAGGTTTTTTCAAGAGATTGTGGTCTACTTATACATAGCATGTATGAGTTTGGAGTCACGTGGATAGTACAATACATAAGACACAAGTCTGGGTTATTGTACTTCTACATCAAGTTTGTTATACTGAGTTTTCTCCATCAATAATCATTACAAAAAGCCTACAGAATTTGAGATTCAAGAGATGGTTAACATATTGGTTTTAGGGGAAGCTTATTGACAAAGTGTTTAACCATCAGGATATGTTCATGCACCACTTGAGGGGAAGGTTTTCATTACAACTGCTAGTCATTATTACTACTGCAAGTTTAAGTTTCTACTGCTTAAATTCATTTTTCTTATTGTGTGTAATGGTGGGTAATTTGAGTCATTAGAAGGCTGAATTGGTAGTGTGATATATGGTTTATAGTTGTAAAGATCCAAGTTGCATATCTTCACAAGACCCCTATTGGATTATTACAAAAAGTAGAAGAAGATTACAGAGATATGATTTGCAACTTATTAAATATGGTGGCATGGAGATTTTGATTTTAACGGGAAGATTGTTTCATTCATAGAAGATCAAGATGTTGGTTTTGTAATCATCAAATAAGGGAAGATTGTTGGGAATTATATTGATTTGATGATACAAAACAATGAAACAAGAAAGAAACAAAAGGAAAACAAAAGGATCAAAATTGTCAGATTGGAAATCTACAAGATGTAGAAGAATATGAAGATATTAGAAGATTTGGTCAAAGATATGAAGATAAAGATTATGAAGATTTAGTTTCCTAATACAATTAGTTTTCCTTGTAAGTCTTATGGAATATATTATATAAAGAGATCCATAGACATTGTTTTAGGTGTGTCATTTTATGTAAACACCAAAAAACATGTGTGTGTATCCCATAGGAAGATGTAGACGTCTAATGGTTTTAGCCTCAAGGTCTTTAACCCTGTTACAGGTAGGTAACCATTATATATTGATCAAATAGAATTGGGGCTTGTATGTGTATAAAAAACCTTATTTAATAACAATGATTCTTTGTTTGAATATTCTGCCTTTGTTATTATTAATCCTAGATTAGTTTTAAACAAACTAGAGCTTAAACGATCAATTCCTATCAGGTTGTATAGGTTCTATCAACTACACTCTAAACCTTGAACCAAAGAGGCGAGCTTGCATCATCCCAGTGAAGTCTTACTCCTACCAACCCTGTTTAATCATCCCAAGATATCTACTTTGACACTCGAGAACCCCTTAGCCCATTGCACTCCTATGATACTTGCATTCCATGTATATAGACTCTAGCGGATCCATGGATCAAATTTGTTGCAAACTCTTAACCTATATCAAGGGTTAGTTTCGTGCAACATAATATATATATATATATATATATATATATATATATATCTTACATGATATATAACAGGATAAATAAATAACACCTCATGCAACTCCCCCTCGGTGTATGCTCCTCCTTGTTTGGGGCACCAAGGAATCAAGCTACGGAAGTGTGCTACAAAAGAAAAAATTAGTAGAAAAGTGCACAAATAATATATATTTTATATATATATATATATATATATATATATATATATATATATATATCTAATATTTATTAAATAACGATGATAGCTATATATATCAATACACTAACGGGGAACAAGATATGCATGTCTTAAATATATGCACAATAAACTATGACATTTTAAAACCTAGACACATGCAATCGTTGTTTTAATAACAACAACCTAAATTCATAATAAAAGGAATCATGACGTATACTTAAGATATGAGAATGTTTAGGAACCAATGATAAGGTTCAACCAGCACATGCTTAAGGACTAAGACTTGACCAACACCCTTTGATATATAATACCGAATTTAATAAACGAGAAAAAAATCCGTTTATTGATTGACACACTATTATTATAAGAATGACATCTTACAAGATGTCATTTAGATAAGGAGTATGAACGTGCTTTGATCGACATATTCCTTATGGTACCCCCATCTAACCAAGATGATGATATGGATTTGAATAGACTAAGGGTTGTATTGAGAGATTCCTAAATCCTTAAGGTTTCTTTGTTAAGCATTATGTATGCTTTTCGTTTTTGGAGTGTTTAAGGATAAACATTATCGTAAGACTTTAGGTTGAACTAAATGTTGATGATAAGGATGATTTGAGGAGGGAACATAAACAAAGAAGGATGAGCATGAATGGAAAGGGAAGGTGTTGACAATAGGTTTGTTGGGTGTTTTGTTAGTTGTTTATGCTGACGGACAAAGGTGAAAATATGAAAATGGTGGAAGAGAAGTAAAAGACTTGACATTGTGATGACTTAACAACACTTGAAGATTGAATGTCTTCTTTATGTTCTCCACTTTGCTAAAAAGTAGAAATGATCAGATTAAAAATGAAGGACATGACATTGTAATGACTCAACAACACTTGAAGATTGAATATCTTTGTGTTCTTCACATGCTAAAAAGTAGAAATGATTGTATGAGACGCATTTCATTACAAAATTCACTTGACTTTCGACAACATAGGCACACATGCTTATGAGTGTTGAGATATGAGAATGAGACGCATTTCATTACGAAATTCACTTGCTTTTGACAACATAGGCACACATGCTTATGAGTGTCAGGATATGAGGATGAGACGCATTTCATTATGAAATTCACTTAACTTTCGACAACATAGGTACACATGCTTATGAGTGTCAGGAAATGAAGATGAGACGCATTTCATTGAAAAATTTACTTGTAAGGAATGGTTACATGGTGAATCTTCTTATAAAGATGACTATGTGGATGACTCGAGATTGGTAGTGGTAAGGATGATTCGGTTTTATATTGTTGGTTTCTAGTGAATAAGAATCACATATGTGAGTTCTTGAGAGCATTTGGTTAAAGGATATATGTAACACCCCCATTTTTACAATATAGCAGCGGAAGCTAATCTGGGGTATTACTTCATGGAAACAACAATCATAATCATAGAAAATGACCCAAAAGAGACGTTTGTTCAAAAGATACGTTATCATTCATTTCAAATCAGAGTTTTACAAAGGCATGTCCCAAAATCTAGTTACATATAATGTGAATGATAACAAGTTTTAGCCATCTTCGAGTCCATGCCACTCTGTGCCGTATATTGCTCAATAACCTAAGATAAACATGCTAAAAAGTCAACATAAAGGTTGAGTGAAATTCATAGGTTTGATAAACAGTTTGAATACAAGTCATAGTGTAATAAATGTACAAACACAATTTATGAAAATGGTATTGTTATGATCTTGGGTCACGTTATTATATACCCGTTATTTGTAATAATTGCAATGAATGCAATTATCATAGTAACCGTGTATTACTGCGTTATTGTCTTGTTTGGTCTGTTTGGTCTTGTCTGGTATAGTATAGTCTGGTCTAAGCTCATGGCACACAAACTGACTAGTGTATATATATACCCAAAATGATGTGATATATATATATAGAGATAATGGCCCTCGGTGTAGGTAATTGCCATATACCTATGAAATTCAAATATAGTGTGTTTAGTTACCTATCCGGCTAACACAAACAGGATTCATCAATCTCGATAGATCTATCCACAATATTCGCGTTCACATGTAAGTGATTAATGGTCCATGATAATGAGGGACTTTTGGCAAAAAGTAACTTATACATTAATTGTAATGGTATATCAGATTAGCATATAGTCTGGAAAAACACTTGTATTCGTAATTTACAGCATGTATCCCCCTCACGGGTTTATGAAAACATTAAAGTGATTAAAAGTGAGGCTATGAACTCACTAAGTCTTTGAAAAGTAATCACATTGTTATAAGATAAACGAGTATGTAAAAGAGTTTGTAACAAGCATGTATCTCCCTTACGGGTTTATAAAACATGTAAATTAAGTAAAGGCGAGGTTATGAACTTCACCTGATATGTAGATGTAATAAATATTCCAAAATGAAAGCTGACCTTATCACAATCTTAACAGGGACGGTTGATATCGCAAATGATAGTAAACAGCCACGCACGCAAACCTGAGTTAAATTTGTTGAGTTTAGGAAGATTGTACTCTAGATCTTTGGTTCAGAGAGTCTAATATTGTTATGAGTTTGATTGGAAAGTTTGGAATTATTGTATCACCGTTCGGGCCATCATAATTTAGAAGTCATTCAGTAAACATTTGAGGAGCTAGGGCACTTTAAATCGTAAACCCAACAACTCAGTCAGAACGTAATACCAAGATTGAAAACTCCTTAATATGAAGCTCCCTAGTATTGTGATACGTATAATTCGGTTTTAAGCGTTTTTGTCAATATCAGGAATGTTAAGCCGACAAGCGTTAATTAATGTTATGTCTTGTAGGTTTTAAAATGTTTTTATACTTTTTTCAAAATGTTTACATTTTTAGACCCTTGAGTTTGAAAAAGTGGCAAAATATACCCTTGGAGTTTGCACTTTTATGAGTTTGGTCCTTCAAGTTTAAAAGATATACAAAGTAAACCGTGTACTTTGGAAAGTGACATAATAGACCCTGTAGTTATAACTTTGATAAAATGACATTTTTAGCATTTTAGTTATAAGTTCCGAAAGGTACGATATATACCCCTTGCATGATAATATTTTTTACAACACATGGTCCAAAATGCCATGCATGCTTCTTTTAACATTTCAATAGACCTTTTACAAGTTATAATAAAATAAATTTTGATGATTTAACGCAACGCAGTTTAAATTAATGATTTGTTAAACTATGCCAATCAAAACCGGGTCAAAATTAGGGTTTCAAAAAGTAAAGCGTGGGTTTTAAGTTCAAATTCCTTCATTATCAATAAAGTGTTATTTTAACAATTAGTTAAGTATGCTAGGATAGATCTATAACTTTATTAACCCATTATAACATTTAATTTAAGAAAAATCTGCGAAATTAGGGTTTCGGGTGTACGGTTTTGGATCAAAATTGAAAATGAGCATGAATTGAGTTATGAAACTTTAACAAGAGTATATTTAGGATCATATGAACATTATAAGAGTGTATAAGTAGAACTAGAATATCTAGAACCTGAGTTTGAGCTTCAAGGAACAAAAATGGTGGAAATGGGTTATTTCGGGTAGTATTTCCACTTGTACGCCTTGTATCTTATTCCCGGGGCTTCAAATTTTCAAAGCTTTGCTTGAATGATCTTCTTAGATGATCCTAGGATCATATGGAGTAGAGAATGTTTGCTCAATTGGGTTATAGAAAGAAGAAGTGGGGGATGAAAATAAATGAAGGGTTATAGCCTCTATTTATACTTGAAAATCATCTAGGTGACTAAGGGTTCTTTGATTCTGATCTAGGACACATGGGATAGCTAGAGAATGAGGTGGAGAATCTACATGATGAGTATGCATGCTAGAAATCAACTAGAAGATGTTAGAACATCCATGTGCTTGCCGTGGCTAAGGAAGGAAGAAAAGAGGTGAATGTGCTTCATTTTTATACATGAATGGATTATTTATTTAGGAGAGTTGCTTGTAAGAAACACAGCTTAGGATTGTGTGGTGCTTGTCATGGAGGTGACTTGTTTGCAAATAAAGATTAGTTAAATGTTGGTCTAAAATGAAAGAAAAAACTAGGTTTCGAGGTACATAGGGATTATTTAGGGTTTTCAGCTTGGATTTCATGGTGTACTTGTAAGATACATGATAGATTTAGGTCACAAGAATTGTATTAAGGATTATAAACAAGGAATGATAGTGGTTCGGGTTTAAATGGGCAAACATGAGTAAAACGGGTCCGGAAGTTCCAATTAGGGCACAATTGGGTTACTTGGGATTCAATTTGCATATGGTGAAGTAAAATGGATGATATGATGAATTGTATGTGATCGAGATGTTGTAAATTAAGTTATTACAACTTATTTGAGTATTGGTTTAGGTTTACAATGGATAAAAATGAAGAAACGGGTCATGGTTTAGTATTTTGCTCGGGTTAGGGTTTCTAACTTTTGTATTAGGGTTTTGAGTGTAAAAATGTGTATGAAAGTTTATGAATAGAATAATTAGGGTTTAAAAATTGTATATTGAGTGTATTAGCTTGTACAAAAGTGGTGGTGAAGAAATTGAAGGTAAAACAGAGGTAAAATGGCTATTTTGGATATCGTGCATTAATGACTTGTATATTGTGCTTTGAAAGCTTGTACTTGACTTGTAGGGAGTTTATATTTAAAATGAAATGTTATATTACTGTGTACATATGATTTAGATTTAATCTTCATGGAATTAAGGGTTTAGAGGTATACGATAAAAAAAAAAAAAAACAAATAATTAAAAAACAAAAAAAAATTAAATTTTAAAAAAAAAAAATACCAACAAAAGAAATAAAAAAACATCCTCAAAAATAAATAATATATTTAAAATAAATTATAAGAAAAACTTAAATAATTAATGAAAAAAAGGTTTAAGCCCGTTTTGATATAAACGTTGCGAATGGTACATTTATAGGAATAATGTATTTGCAATAAGGATATTGATGATATTGACTTGACAATAGTTGTGATGTTACTTGACAGATATGAAGTCAGGATGACAAGGGTTGGTTGGTGAGCTCGTCTACTTTAGTTATGATAAGTTACCATGACTTACTGAGATATTGACAATGCAAGTACATGTATAAAGCGAATAAATTTCCCCGTTATAATTGTGATCATAGGAAAACTAGGTGATGATAATTCTTGGTTGTTATAGTCTCCACCCTTAAGAATCTCGTCTTGAGATATATTGAAATTATAGTGATATAGTGTAGTTACTAGGCATTGAATTTGATCTTTATTGTTAGGCGCTAATAGGTCATAAGTCCACGTGTGTGATGCATTTACAATTATGTTGTGCACCATTAATTATTATGACTCCTTTCACACGTTCTATTTTTCAAGATCACCCCTTAAATGACAGCCCAATAGATTTCTTAGATCACTAATAGAACCTGGATGAAATACTTCGATTTATGGAACCTGTGGGTCATGGGCCTACCATGCTTTGTGCGCTACTGTGATTGTAAAGAATCGTTATTCATTAACTTTAAAGTCAACATCGAATACAGAGTGCTAGAACAAGTCTTTGTCAAAATTTCATACCTAGTGGTATTGAAATCATTTGATAGTGTCTAGATATCTTGTGTGTTTCCTGTTATTATGTGCCGATTATAACAGAAAATTCTAGAATACGGAGTCACTGATGTCAAGGAATGATTATGAATTTGTTAGAGAGTTGCTAATCACGTGAGGTACATATTTTTGAAATGAACAGATGATGAAGGTAATGAAGGTAATAATGATAATGATTAAGGGATTGTTTGTACAAACGGATTGAAAGAAACTTGTTTGTACGTATGTTATATACTTAAGCCTACTTATTTATAATTTGTCACTTACAAAAAGAAGCGTTCAACTCCTTGTAACTGAGAATTTATAAATTCATAGTTCGGAGATTTATAATTTCCTTATTCAAATGAAGAAGTGACCTAATTCATTTCAATAAGATGATCATAAATCGTCTTACCTAAGCATTAAAACACGATATGGTAATGTGTAGAAAATGATATGATCATGAATTGTTAGATAATATTGAGATGTTGATTGTACTGACGCCCATATAATCGAGGATGATAATTTATGTTTCAAAGGTATGAGGAGAGTATTTAGAGTTGAATATAATAGAATTAATGGAATTTGACAAACGATAACAAGTTTTGATACCACCAGATAACAAGATGTAATGAAATCATCACGTTATTCTTTCATGGATAACTTTACATATGAAACTTTAAAGGAGTTGACACTTATGCTACATGTCTTGAGATTTAGTTAAGAGATACAATGATGTTGGAAAATAGATGTGGATATTTAGCACGAATTTGATCTTCTCATTCCCATGTAAATTCAGAGTTCCATCTTACTTTGACTATATGGATGCATCCTCGTCTTAGTTGCTTGACTTATCGATCCATAATCTCCACTGATTCTTCCACATAGTTAAGTTTGTTATCAAGCCAAATTTCTTTCTTTGGAATGATGAGGGATTCGTCACATAAGTTTTTCTTGGAAACGTGAAAATTACTGTTGTCTATTTTTGAGCACTGACTTTTGTAATGCCCTTTCTCTCTATAGGCATGACAAGTTACAGACACTGATAACAGGTTGCTTCCCGTGGCTGGTCCTTTGCTTCTGCAGTTCCTGGTCAAATGACCCACCTTGTTGCAAATTCGACACTTGACAGTGCAAACTCCTGTGTGATGTAGGGTGCATCTTGTACACAAAGGGAGGTTTCCATGGTATTTTTTGGCAGGATAAGTCCTAACTATTTCTTGTCTTCTATTCTGTTGTTGGTGGTAATCATTGTTATGGTTGTTTTTGTTGTTGTTGTCTTGGTAGTTGTTGTTATTGCAATTGTTAGAGTGGTTATTGTTGTTGTGTTTGGGATAGTTGTTGTTGTTGGTGGTGTTTCCTCTATCTTCAAACTTTCTTTTGTGATTGTTGATTCCTTTTCTAGCTACTGGAGTTCCGCTTGTCCCGGTATTCTTGTTAGTATTGTCAGTATTTGCCATGTTAGCAGCTTGTGCTTTCAAAGCAGTAGTAACACTATCAGCCACTAGTTGCCAGATAGCATCCTGAGTCATGGCTAGTGCTGCGGATGTTGATGTTCTCTTGGGGGGCATTCTATCAACAGAAGATAACACGTAGTAAGAATGATATCCTAAGTAATAAAAGAGAATGTGATGCTTAAAATGCTT
Source organism: Tanacetum coccineum (assembly GCA_026074375.1). Taxonomy (NCBI): domain Eukaryota; kingdom Viridiplantae; phylum Streptophyta; class Magnoliopsida; order Asterales; family Asteraceae; genus Tanacetum; species Tanacetum coccineum. The sequence continues at coordinate 59,506 of BQNB010007213.1, read as the reverse complement.
AAGGAGTAATGAATTTTAAGCACTTATGGTATGATTTATAATGATGAAGACGGAAATAATGATTAAATGAATCCAAAATGTTTATTTTGAATAAAACATTTCGTTTAAATCTAAAAATGTTTTGTAAAAGTTATAAAAATGTTTTTGACATTTTTATAAAAAAATGTGAGGTTAAATAAAAATTCTTCTGATCATAAAATAAATTAAGCATTTATTTATTCATACCTTAAGTGATTTACGTTGGATGCAAACTTCGTTGAAGCAGACTTGAGACGTCGAGAGATGTTGTCGTATGAATGCATTGATGATTTGTGATCACGAGTAACTTAAGCACATTATGTTATGTGTTATAAGTTACACGTTTTTCATCACCAAAACATGAAGAGAATGTAAAGATTAAATATCATAATATTTCTACCAACACGGCTATTAAGGCATCGTATTCGGCTTCATGGTATTGAAGTTGAATCGTAAAGCGTAATTTATCTCTTGTCCGTTTAGATCGGTTAATACTAGGCCAGCCCCAGATCCTTCAGTGCTTGATGCTCCGTCACTAAATAAGATCTACCCAGGAGACGCAATAGATGTAGGTTGGCTTAAGTCCTTACCCCCGTACTTGGTCTCTATTCACTCTTTGGTTCTCAGCGGCTCTGCAAGGAAATCAGCAAGTATTTTTCTTTTATCTCGGAGCGTGGTTTGTATATGATCTCATGTTCTCCAAGCTCAATTGCCCATTTTTACAATCGTCCTGAGTTTTCAGGTTTTAGAAGTACTTGTCTAATTGGTTGGTTTGTGAGAACACATATCTTATGTGCTTGGAAATAGTGACGAAGTCTTCTTACTGCTTGTACCAGGGCAAGTGCTACTTTTTCTAGGCTAGGGTAGTTGAGTTTTGGTCCTTGTAGTGCACGACTGATAAAATATATCGGTTTCTCAACACCTCCTCTTTTAGTCATAACAACTGCGCTAATTGCCTCATTTGCCGCGACAAGGTACAATGTTAAGGTTTCTTTTGGCTTCGGTGTTGTGAGTGCCAATAGAGACTTAAGGTGGCTTTTAAGTTCTTGAAAAGATGCTTCTACTTTGGTGCTCTACCTAAAATATTTTTTTATTTATGCAACCTTTTAGCGTTTTATAGAAAGTGAGTGATCGCTCTACAGACTTGGACAAAAAACATCCTAGGGCTGCCAATTTCCTATTCAATGCCTGAACATCTCGTAGGGATTTTAGGGAGGCTAAGTAAATTACAGCTTGCACTTTTTTGGGATTTGCTTTGATTCCTTCGTTTGTGATCATATACCCTAAGAAATGTCTACTTTTTACTCTAAACGTGCATTTTTTTTGGATTTAGTTTCATGTTGGTTCTTCTCAGTGTTTCGAATGTATCCAGAATGTCTGATATGAAGCAACCTTCGCTCCTGCTTTTTATTACCATATCATCCACATAGATCTCAATGTTTCGGCCTAGTTGACCGAAAAATGTTTGGTGCATTAGACGTTGGTACGTGGCTCCCGCATTCTTTAGGCCGAATGGAATTTTCTCATAACAAAAAGTTCCGTGTTTGGTATGAAATGAAGTTTTTTTTCATCTTCTTTGGCTATGCGTATCTGATGATACCATTTGTACGCATAGAGGAAGCATTTCAACTTGTACCCTTCTAAGGATTCTATCTTTTGATCTATCTCTGGTAGTGGGTAGATGTCGTTTGGGCAAGCTTTATTTATACTCGTGAAATCAATGCACATGCGCCACGTATTATCAGACTTTCGAACCATTATCGGATTGGCTACCCATCTAAGGAAGAAGACTGCTCTCAAAATTTATGCTTCTACTAATTTTGAAACATCTTAAGTTATAGCATCAAACAGGGAATGTTCGTGGGTGGATGTTCAACTTGGGTTCTGCTAATTCACGTGGTATGCGAGTCATATCTGCAAGAGTCCAAGCAAAAATATCGATGTTGGAACCTAAAAGTTCGAACAACCGTTGCTTGGGCCTTATCGGGAGGTTCTTTCCTATTGTGACTTTTTGCTTTGGGTAAGCTTCGTTTATGATTATCGTTTCTTCATCATTCTCCTCGTTCGAGAATTCCTCTTCTTTAGACGTGCGATCTCTTTTGTAAGAAATCTTGTTGCACATTGGCTCAGATGTTTTTCCTCTTACGATAGCTATTCCATCTTGTGTTGAGAATTTCATGATAGAGTGCAAGGAAGACGTAATCACACCTATGTTTTATTGTTGGACGTCCCAAGAAGATATTGTAAGGCGAAGGAGCCCTTATAATCATAAATTCCACCGTTATTGTTTTCCTGATATGACCGCGTTAGTCAAACATGGTTAATGGTAACAAAATTATCCCTAAAGGCCATGGTTTTTGACCAGTGAATCCGACGAGGGGTGTGGTCGGTACTTGCAACTCCTTTTTTTCTGTTGTTAGTTGTTCGAAACAATGCTCGTACATGATTTCTGCTGAACTTCCGCCATCAACATAGATTCTGTGCACATGTGTGTTTCCGATATTAGATGTAATGATAAGAGAATTGTCCCCCATGCACTGATGAGGTATCAGATCTTCCTCCAAAAATGTTATGCTTGGATACAAGTATCTAGGCTCCATTGATGTCGATTGATTGTGAAAAGTCATGTGTATTTCGCTTTTTGATTTGCCATTGGCTTCATCTCTTTTATTCCACTCTATTTGGGGTCTATTGCCATTTCTAGATCCCGAGGGAACAACTGCTTGACTATTGTTTTGCGTTTTGGCGCCCTTGGCCAGGTGGCTTAGTCGTCCGTTCCGAACACACGTTTCTATCACTTTCTGAAGATCTATGCAATTGTTAGTGTCATGACCGTGATCTTCATGGAACTTACAATATTTAGTTCTGTCTCTTTAGTTCGCTGGAGTGAACATCTTAGGTGGAGGCCGTAAGATAGACTTGCCTTCGACGGTAGCAAAAATTTTTGCTAGCCATTTTATAAGAGCGGTGAAGGGGTTGTATGGCGCTTTGTGGTGCTCATTATACCGCGTAGCAGCATGGGAAACAAAATTTTCCTTTGGTCTCCTAGGAATATCTTTATAGGTGGCATGTTGTTTTGCTTCACGGTTTCTTTGTCTAGGTTCTCGAAGATGGTTCTCATTGTCAGCGTCCTCAGCCTAATGAAGTTATGGGTTTGGGTGAACAGATCTTCCAAAGATGTCAGAGGTCTTGCAATTAAACCTTTGAATAGACGCCCTGGTCATAAGCCACTAATGAATGCCCCTGACACCATAGCATCCGATCGATCGGCCATATGTAACGTTTCTTTACTGAACCTAGTTACATAATCTTTTAGGCACTCATCTGGGCGTTGTCGTATACCGAGTATCTCTGCTTGAGTTTTTTGAAATTGACGTTGTTGCGAGAAATTTGCCCTAAATTTATCTCGCAATTGGTGAAAACCATCGATGCTCCCTGATGCTAGATTTTCATACCAAAATCTTGCTGCTCCACATAGCGTAATAGGGAAGAAACGACACCATACAGACTCTGGGAGTTTGTGTATGTCCATTGTGCCCATAAAGACCGTGAGGTGATCATCTGGGTCAGACATGCCATTGTACGCCTTGAGGTTAGCAAGGACTTTCAGTCCGCCTGGCATGCCTTACTCCCGGATACGGTTAGTGAAGGGAGATGCCACGAGGTCCTTTGTGTCTCTATTGGGCTCCTTGAATACAAAAGGTTGGTGATAAAACTCAATGTATTGTGTACCTTTCCCTTTGGTGTTGTTTGCGTCTAATGGGTTTGTGAGTATAGGTTCCACTTCGTCATTTTCTACAACAATTTTTCCCAAGGCTTTGCTCGGGTGTGCTTCTTCCGAATCGGAGTTCCATGGCTCTCCAGATGGATTCCTGCTGGTAGGTAACGAGTGATGCGGTACATCTTTTCGCGCATGGGTGAATGTGGTATACATGGCGTTTACCCGATCAAAGTTCTGAACTGTAAATTGCAAGACAGGGTCGTTAGGCTTCAGCTCAGAAGTCGTATTTGAAAGTTCCTCAATGGAATGGGTATTTGGTACAGCAACAGACGTGATATTCGGATCGCTAGAAGTGTTAGCTTCTTTCTAGATGGATGCAACGAATGGTTCGCCTCCGGTCGTCATTTATGTTTCCCTTGTGGAGTATATGAGTTGTTTGTTGAAAGTAATAAAGAAAGAAAAGAAATCGGTCTCACGGATGGCGCCAATTGATGATACGTAGATATGCGGGTACAAATCATGTGACCTAAATAGCCGAGTCAGCACTATATCACATGCAGGAGATTCGAGCACTCGTTGTCTAACTATACCTACAAACTAGTATCACTAACTTAAACGGGTAACGTGCGAAGATAAAAACATGGCTATGCGAGGGCATCAAATGAATACATCTCGGGTGGCGATTCCTCTACTGGTAACTCATATTCTTCATATGGTTTTACGCCACATATCCGAAGTCGGAGCCGAGGTTTCCATGATAGGGAAAAGAAAGTAGCGAGAACAAAATAATATTCCTTTTAGGAATATCTCATTCTTATCATAGGGTATTGAGAATTATACAAAGAGAAAGAAGAGAAGGTTGGGTGCCCTTTTCTTCGTTATGAGAGTTGATATTTATAGGAAAGAAAAATTCATTTTATATTTCGTAATCATTACGAGAATATATTTCATTCATCTGTTTATCATAATATGCATATATTCTGCGGGACCCAATGATATATAATATACATTTTGCGGGACCCCTTGTTATAAATATTGTTGTATATTCACAAGAATATATTCCTTTCATCCGTTTATTAATATGCATATATTCTGTGGGATCCAATGATATATAATATTTACTTGGCGGGATACGTTTGTTATAATTATTATGGTATATCATCAAAACCCATAAGAAACACAATCAAAGGATTTCATTTGTGTCTCGTATTTCACATAAAATAGAACCAAAGGGATTGTGTCTGCTCTTATGATTTATGTTACAAGAAGACCAAAGGGACCAGATGTAGCATAAAAAACACCATACACGCCGCCACCATAGCCCGCCACAGCCACCTACCCACCACCTAACCGTCAGCCACCACACAAAAAACAAACTAGATCTGTTACATTTTAAACTTTTGAACCAAAACGTTAAACCCGACAAACCATAATGACAAAAATATAGTTAACTGTAAGAATAAATTGTAAGAATATATATATTTTTCAAAAATTAATTACTTTGCGTTAGGAGATTTATGGTTGACTAATAAAATGGGCATATAAGTCATAGGCCACGTGTGATAGTAAGTACAACCACGTGTCAGAACAGGAGTAGAACGTGCATGATTAAATACTAATTACTTGACTGGCCCTTTTCAAAAACATCGGGACACTCTAGGCTTCCCAACAATACAACTCAAAATACTACTTACGTGTTCTTTTTCCAACATAGATATGGTGTTGACTGACCCTTTTCTAAAAATTGGAACACTCTAGCTAGGCTTCCCAACAATACACCTCAAAATACTACTTACGTGTTCTTTTTCCAACATAGATATGGTGTCACCGTCGAAGGTAGAGGTGATAAAACATGCCGTAAAACCAGTTATGGAAGGAGTGGGGCCCAGTGGTAACAAAACATCATACGATTATGATGATGATCAGGGCCGTCTCTAAATTTATGAAATTTTTAAAGGCCCTGAGCGAAATTACATAATAATGCCCTGCGATAAGAAACGTTATATATAAAGTGTCATCGTTTTTAAGAAATAATGCACATAATTGTTAACGGGATAAATTTTGGTGCCCCTAAAATTTTTGGGGCCCTTGCGGTCGCCCACCTTGCACACCCTCAAAGCCGGCCCTGATGATGATGATGAAAAACACAACCAACGTTTGCTTTCTAAGTTGATGTCTCAGGTATCTATATTTCTATTGGATAGAGATCCTCTAATGTTTGTCTCTCAAGTTTGGTAATGTTGAACCAATAGAATAAAAATAAACATAATAGTGGGGACACTTTCAAATAAAATATAAAAATAATTAATTTTCTCCCTCTCACAACATGTTAACATGAGAGAACTTGAGATAAATGAACATGAGATGATCTCATTTCATTTCTATTTCAAGTGTTGTTTTATCCTTAAGGGTTTAAGTCGTACAATACCAACAAACTTTTACAAATTTATCAATTTGGTACGTGTACTCTGTTATTTACTTATTAAGGTAATCGGTGTTTAAGTGGTTACCGGATAAAAACTTATAAAACCGGAACAAAAGCCCACTTGGCTTATTTAATACTATTGTAAATTGCATGGATCATACTTTTGTATTTGGCATATTTACTACTTAACTTTACAAAAAAAAATTATAAACATTTTTTTTAAAATAGGAAAACTTTATAAATATTTTTTGTTCGGTTAAAATTAGGAAAAACTTTATACACACAATTTTATAAAATTACGAAAATTTTACACACGAAAATTTTTATACACACATTTTAAAATTACGAAATTTTTTATAAAATTACGAATTTTTTATAAAATATGAAAATTTTTATACAAACATTTTTATAAAATTACAAAAAAATTTATACAAACATTTTTATAAAAATTACGAAATTTTTTATAAAACTACGAAAATTTTTATACACACGATGTGCAGAGATGGTTCATCTTAAAGAATGATTATACACTGTGAGATTGAAGTGCTTGTTACTATGGAGCGTTGTCTCAGACGATTTGGTTATGGTCATGTAACATATGCTGGCGTGCGATCTAGCTTTCTGTACCATGTCAGGCCTTTAGTTTATGTCCTTTTTCTTGGTGTATGTCATTAAAGTGTAAATTTGTATGGAATAGACATTATAAATTTTTAGGTGTATGTTCTAAAGAAACAACGTACACACCATATATATAGAAGTAAGCTCATACAAAAATCATCGTAATTTTAGAATTCTTGTTTATATTTAAAAAAAATTATAAAAATTTTCGTAATTTTAACGGAGCAAAAAATATTTATAAAGTTTTCCTATTTTAAAAAAAATGTTTATAATTTTTTTTGTAAAGTTAAGTACTAAATATGCAAAGTACAAAAGTAGAAGGATGATCCATGCAATTTACAAAAGTATTAAATATGCCAGTATTCGGTAAAACAAGTTTAATGGTGCAAATCGACACAGAAATGAAAGTACGTTACCTTAATAGGTAAATAACACAGTTCACGTACCAAATCGATAAATTTGTAAAAGTTCGTTGGTATTGTACGACTTAAACCCTATCCTAATTAAGTGAGTTACTGATATTTTGATACGATTAAGGGGGTGTTTGGGATTGCTTATTGAAAATAGATTATTCGTTTTGAAAACGAATAATTAAATAATCAGCTGTTACAAAACGTGGGTTAGAAATGTAGTGTTTGGATTTGATTATGTTGTATGATAACGCAATAATCGGATAATCAGTTTTTTGATTGTTTGGTAAATTAGATTATTTGATAGTTTTATAAGTGAAATGACAAAAAAGGCACTAAAATATTTTATATTTACAAAAATAATGGCAGTAGCAAATTAATTCATTAAGGGTGAATTAGTAATTTGATGGCAAAAGCAAAATGACATTTCAAAAAAGCATCTCATGGGGTCCAGTTGCAAAATGGCGTTTTGCCCCCTCTAAAACGCAAATAAGTGTGTTTTCCTTTTTTCCCCCAAACACTCAAATTGGCTTTTCTCCGGTTGCAAACTGAAATAATTAGATAAGTTGAGTGGAAACGCAATGACAAACACCCCCTAAGCATGAACAAATTGTTTCATAGAGTGTTAATGGGCGTACAATAGGACCTTTACAAATTGTAGGGGTAAAATGGTCGTTAATGAAATGGTAATTTTACTCTTTCATGTTAGACTTGATAGGACCCTTATGAAATATAAGGGTAAAATAGTCATTTTACCCTCTCATTCATTAATACAATGGTCATTTTACCCTTTCTTGTCGATGGATACTTACACTGTGTTTTCGGAAAAAAAATTAAGATGCAAAGTAAAGGAAGGTAAAGAAAAGTAAAATATATGATAGTACATGAAAGAAAGTAAAAAAAAGTTATGTGTTCTTGAGTCTAAAAATGAAAAAAAGTGAAAGAAAATTGTTATCTTTTTATATTGTTAATTTTACAATATTACCAATATACCCTTAAAAATAAACAAGTAACCAAATTGCAAAGAGGGGTACTTTTGTCAATTATTTTGTATTTTTACTAGTTTACATAGCTTTCATCCCAAGTATGAGATGAATGTTTTAACAACAAAAACCTATAAAAATTTTATCCCTAAAGCCCTTTCACTTTTCTCACTTTCACTCTTTACAAAAACTCAAGAATATGACACTTTTTTTGTTTCTTTCCCTTTACTTCCTTTTCATCTCAAAACCAAACTCGAGAACAGAGTGTTGGAAATATAAAAAATGTCAAATTCCAAAGTGTTTATACATTTATCAGCAGATAAGCCATTTGATGAAAGGAAACATGTTATTCTAATTTGTAACTGATATATAAATTTTTTAGATCATTTCTTTTGTGACATTTATAAGTTTTCACAATTTGAGGGTGCTTAGAATTGCATTTTTATGTGATTCTATGAGATGAAATAATCAAATAGTAACAAAATCTTATGTTGCCTGAAGGTGTGTTGTATTGATTAATTTGACTAATCAGAATGCTAATTACCGTTTTGCATAAGTATATAATGACACCAAGATATCAACTTAAAAAATCACATTTGTTACATCTACTAATTAATGCGTAAACACTATAATAACGAGCTTTGTATTATAGTAAAGATAATAACTAGTAAACACTATGATAACGAGCTTTTTATAATAGTCCGCTAACAATATTTTGCGTAAACACTATTGTAAGCGGACTATTATACAAAGCTCGTTATTATATTGTTTACTAGTTATGTAACGAAGCTCGTTATAATAGTGTTTACTAGTTATGTTTGGGCTTATCACGTTTATTATGTGTTTGTGTATTTATTAACATTGTAAACACAACTCGGTTTATGGGAAATATACAATTCTACATGACTCGAAGTTGTCACTAATTTAATCGCGAAACACGTTGTCTCTTGAAAACGTAAGTATCAAATATTCGTGTTTCCTCAACTTGATATTTTTGTTAGTGCAAATATTACGATATTTAAACTAAACAAGTCCTTTGGTTTTAATAATGACAAACAAGTAACTTGTAATACAAAACGTAAAATGTGCAAGTTACGCTTGATCACAACTCATCAACGCATACATTCATCAACACCTCTCGACGTCTAGAGTCTACTCATGCTTCAACAAAAGGTATGAATATATTTGTTAAGTTGCATTATGATCAACCCATTTAACAAACTATGTGATTAATCATATTAGACAATAGGACACAATTAATCACTAACTTAACTAGACAAGATCTTCCATATTAGGAAACAATCTTGAAAGATCAAAACATGTCTAGGCATATTAGATAATAGGACAAAATAATTAGAGAATAAAGACAAGACAAATTATTCTTGTTTAACCATTTTTAGAAACAAATATTACAAGATATTTTCATAACTAGCATATCTTACCATTTTATTGTTGCGGTTATCTTGGTAGTTGTTGTTGCAATTTTTGGAGTGGTTATTGTTGTTATGATCATTGGGGTAGTTGTTGTGGTCACGATTATTGGGGTAGTTGTTGTTGTCGGTGTTTCTCCTATCATCAAATTTTCGTTTGTGATCATTGGTTCCTTGCACAGCATCGTGCTTCGTTACCTGATCCATTAGCCTCTAGGCTATGTTAATGGCTTCCTCTAAAGTTTGAGGTTTAGAGTCGAAAACATTTCCTTCAATACTTCTGGGTAATCCCCCTATGAAAGCTTCCAGGAGTTTCTCGGTGTTTGATACCATCGTGGGACATAAGGTTGCCAACTCCTGGAATCGTCTTATATACGTCTTGAGATCACTTCTCTTCACAGTCAGGTTGTAAAGTTCATCTTCCATTTTTCTGACTTCAGTTCAAGGACAATACTTATTTGTTAAGAGTCTTTTCAATTCGGTCCAGGTGATCCTGTTGGCTTGTTCCATCCCAATAGGTTGGGCGTATGCATTCCACCAAGACAAGGCGCCCTCGGTTAGAGTACCAGTAGCAAATGTCACTTTGTCTTCCTCGGCACACATGCTACTAGAAAATACCGATTCAGTACGTTCAAACCAGCGGATGAGGCCAACATCTACTTCCGTACCCTTAAAATAGGAAGGTTGACAACTCATAAACCCTTTTTAGTTACTTATTATATTCCTATTGGTATTTTCCATGGTAGCAGCTTGTGCTTCCAGAGCTGCAGTAATACTATCAGCAATCAGTTGCCGTATGGCATCCTGAGTCATAGTTGGTGTTTCAGATGTTGATGTTCTCTTGGGAGGCATCTATCAATATATACAAGACAATATAGAATAAGAATCCATATAGTCATATCACAAGTTAAGGTATGAAAATTCTCATTATAATACAAAGACTTGTGACCATTCTTTGATATTACATTGCAGGATATAACGATTTTTTTTGGAATTTAAGACTTCCAGAGATAGATACGGAGATAATAGAATGAGTGATCTAATAGGAGGCTTAGAGTTTCTAGGTATAAAGGTTTGAGAAAATCGGATGGTAAAAGAATCATAGTAATCCCGGATAAAGGTATGAGTCATCATACTATAGGATATAGGATAGACAATCGGTATTATAAAACAACGAGGTATAACGGAATTACCATTTTATAAATAACTTATCTATATAAACAGCAAAATTTGACAAGTGTCATTATTTATATCGTAAATCCAACAAACTCGTCAAAGCGTATACCCAAATGAAAATCCCTTACATGAAGCTCCCTAGTAATGTGATACATTATAGTTTTAAGTTTCTTCAAAAGCTAGTCGATGATAAATTACGTAAAACATATAATGTAATTATTTTATAAATCGTCGGTCGAAAAATAATTATTATAAATGTATCGGGATTTAAATAGAATTGAGTTTTATAATATTTTTATAATTTATATATAAATATTATAATTTATATTTTTAAGTTTGCAAAACTGGCAATAAATACCCTTGATTTGTAACTTTTACGGATTTAGTCCTTTATATATATAAAATTTATATAAAATAATCCTTTAACTTTAGAACTTGGCAAAATAAGTCCTTATGGTTAGAACTTTAATAAAATGACATTTTCGGCCCTTGTACTTGTCAATTTCCAAAATTTATGATATATACCCCTGGCATGGAAAATACGTTACGGTTTTAGTCCAAAAAGCCATGCAAGCTTATTTTAAGACTCCAATTGATATTTGCAGGTTATAGCTTATCAATATAAGCTAAAATAAGATGTTTTAACGTAACAAAAGTTTAAAAAAATGATTCGTTAAGCTAGAAATCAAAACGGGTCATTTTAGGGTTTTTAAATAAAAACGCCTAGGTTTTTTATCAAAGCTTTTTAATACGAGTTCATATATGCATATTAAGACCTTATAAGAGTTATAAAACAGAATGATAGCTTATTGAACGAGAATTTTAGCTTACGGGTTGAAAAATGGGTCGAAATGGGTCTTTATGGTACGTACGCCAAGGATTGGCTTCAAGGATTTTGTTTCTCTTGCTTTCTTGGCTTCACTTTTGTACTTGGGACTTCTCTTGGCTTCCTTGATCAGCTTAGAACCTTATTAGACAGAGACAATAGAGAATGAAGGTGTGAGTTAGAAGTGAGGGGTGTACGCCCTTTTATAGGGTGCGAATGGCCTTGGTGAGCAAGAAAACTTGGAGGCTAAGTTTAGGACATGTAGAGGGTTGGACCAGGTTAGTAGGAGGTGAGTAATATAAGGTAGAAACTAGCCGTAAAGATGTGGGGGCTGTTTGGAGGTCGCGGCTGAAATGAAGCCACAAGGAGGTGATGTAGCTTGCTTGGTGACCAAGAGATGGGTTTAAGGTTCTTGTAAGCTACTTAGGGGAGGTCATAGCTTAGTCATAGAGGAGCTTGGTTATTAGTTTGGGTTAAAAGTGGGTAAAAATAAAGAAAAAGGGGTGCGGGTTCAAATCTAGCTCGGGTTAGGGTTTAGGGTTTTTATTTTGAATTAGGGTTAGGGTTTAAGGATATATTAGGGTCTAGGATTTAGGTTAGGATTAATATTAGGTTTTAGTATTTAGGTTTCGAGTTTAGATTGAGGTTTAAAATGAAATAAGGGTGTCGGGTTTGGTTTAGGGCTCGGTTAGGGTTTTAAAAATGAATTAGGGTTGGGATTCTTGGGTGATTAAGGTTTAGTATTAGTGTTAGGAATAGGGTTAAGGTTTAGGATTAGTGTTTTGAGTTTATATCTAGGTTAAAATAAGGTTTAAAGGGGTGTCGGGTTTGCTAGTATTCGGTTTAGGGTTTTAGGGTTTTAGGATTTTTAAATCATGTACATTTAATGTAATGAAGGAAAAATATGATGTAAATGTCATGTATAGTGAGCTTGTAACATATGTTGATTATTTTGTACGAAATCCCTAAGAAAAACAGAGGTAAACGGCTAATTTATTTTAGAGGGAAAAGTTATTCAAATGAGATGTTATGATACTTGTACATATGCCTTGATTGCTTGTACATTTATTTTGAATGTATACATTACATAAAATTAGGGTTTAGACATAAACGTTAACGGTTTATGTTCATTTGATAATAACGTCGTGAAAGCTACGTTAAATATGATATAAGGAGTAATAGATTATTGACTTAACGGGTTATGATTTTTGCTTGATATAATCATAGATAGAGATGGTATAGGTAGTTGTGTGAGTTCGTTTACTTTAGAAATGTAAGTTATGTTACATAATAGATGGAATAAAGCGAAAAATATTTCCGTGAAAAAGTAGTACTTAATATAATATAAGTGGAAATTATAGTGATAAAAATTGTGGGTTGTTATAGTCCCCCAACCTTACAGAAATCTCGTCCTAAGATTTAGTTGAAAGTGATATTTAGAAGTACTTAGCTTCTACAGTTTCTGGTCTGATAGCCTACTTTGTTACCATTTTGACACCTGACGGTGCAAGGTCCTATGTGATGTAGGGTACACTTCCTACACTAGGGATAAGGTCCATTATATCCATGGTTTCCATAAGTCTTGAAGGTTTCCTGCTTTCTATATTTCTGCTGGTGGTAATCATTGTTACAGTTGTTATTGTTGCGATCATCTTGGTAGTTGTTGTTGCGATTGTTGGAGTGGTTATTGTTGTTATGATCATTGGGGTAGTTGTTGTTGTTATGATTATTGGGGTAGTTGTTATTGTTGGTATTTCTGATATCATCAAACTTTCGTTTGTGATCATTGGTTCCTTGCACAGCATCGTGCTTCGTTACCCGATCCATTAGCCTCTGGGCTATGTTAATGGCTTCCTCTAAAGTTTGAGGTTTAGAGGCGGTAACATTTCTTTCAATACTTCTGGGTAATCCCCCTATGAAAGCTTCAAGGAGTTTCTCGGTGTTTGATACCATGGTGGGACATAAGGTTGCCAACTCCTAGAATCGTCTTATATACGTCTTGAGATCACTTCCCTTCACAATCATATTGTAAAGTTCATCTTCCATTTTTCTGACTTCAGTTCGAGGACAATACTTATTTGTTAAGAGTCTTTTTAATTCGGTCCAGGTGATCCTGTTGGCTTGTTCCATCCCAATAGGTTAGGCGTATGCATTCCACCAGGACAAGGCGTCATCGGTTAGAGTACCAGTAGCAAATGTCAATCTGTCTTCCTCGGCACACATGCTACGAGAAAATACCGATTCAGTACGTTCAAACCAGCGGATGAGGCCAACAGCTCCTTCCGTACCCTTGAAATATGAAGGTTAACAACTCATAAACCCTTTGTAGTTACTTATTATATTCCTATTGGTATTTTCCATGGTAGCAGCTTGTGCTTCCAAAGCTGCAGTAATACTATCAGCAATCAGTTGCCGTATGGCATCCTGAGTCATAGTTGGTGTTTCAGATGTTGATGTTCCCTTGAGAGGCATCTATCAATATATACAAGACAATATAGAATAAGAATGTCATATCACAAGTTAAGGTATGAAAATTCTCATTATAATACAAAGACTTATGAACATTCTTTGATATTACATTGTAGGATATAACAGAAAAAATTTAGAATTTAAGACTTCCAGAGATAGATACAGAGATAATAGAATGAGTGATCCAATAGGAGGCTTAGAGTTTCTAGGTAAAAAGGTTTGAGAAAATCAGATGGTAAAAGAATCATAGTAATCTCGGATAAAGGTATGAGTCATCATACTATAGGATATAGGATAAATAACCGGTATTATGAAACAAAGAGGTATAACGGAATTACCATTTTATAAATAACTTGTCTATATAAATAGAAAACTTTGACAAGTGTCCTTATTTATAGCATGCATCTAGTGGTTGGATTCTAGAAGGCTGTAAACGACACAGATCTAATCTGGTGGTTCTCCCTTGTTGTTTTTGAGATCTTGGATCTTGTTTAGAAGACTCGTTGACAAACCTGGATATCCTCAATGATTATTTCTAGAGATGAACATTATAACAAGTATCTGACTCATCAGGTTCCTCGGGACTGGTTCACTTCCCAGTGGCCGCGGTATAATGAGTTATCTAACTCTGCAAAGATAGACACATCAAAGAGATAGTCAGGTGGTGATGTAGTTGACCTAACCGGTGATGAAGATCCTACTGATGAAGATGGAGATACTGGAATGGGTGATTCAATAGGAGTCTCAATGTCTTTAGGTGGTGAAATTTCCTCGGGAGGAAAGAAATCTCGAGAATCAAACATTAGTGGTAGTGATAATACTGGAGATAGAGGTAAAACAGCTGGTAGAGCAATAATAGCTTGAGGTGGTGGAATAACATCATATGCTTGTATGACCTTCATATACGGATTATTGTGGAAAGGTGAGATAGCTAGTGAGGCCAAATGATACTTAGTTAAATCATCTGAAAAGTCAAGAGAAGTGTTTCCTGGTGTGGCTAGGAAATAGTTTAGAACATTTATAGAAGAAAAAGCATCCTCCACCTCGTAATCAGATGGGATAGTAATAGGATGGGTGGATGAAGACATGACTGTATAACAACCCAGTGGAAATAACATAAGTTATTTATATAAAATATAATAGTAGTGTATTATCTATCATGGAAATTTCTTATACATGCTATTCTGGAAACTGCAGTGGCACAAAGGACTTTTTTGGCTCAAAGAAGAAAAGTAGTTATAGTTAATATTTTAATCTTGTTCTCTATAACCATGGCGCTGATACCAATCTGTAACACCCCCATTTTTACATATAGCACCGGAAGCTAATCTGGGGTATTACTTCATAGTACAACAGTCATAATCATAGAAAACGACTCAAAAGAGACGTTTTTGGAAAATTTAGTTATCATTTAATAATATATTAGAGTTTTACAAAAGGGCAGGTCCCAAAATCTAAAAACATAAAGTTTGAATGATAATTGTTTAGCCATCTTCAAGTCCGTGCCACTCCGTGCAATAAGTTGCTCAATTATCTGAGATAAACATGCTAAAAAGTCAACACAAAGGTTGAGTGAAATTCATAGGTTTTCAGTTATAATAGTTGAGTACAAGTTTAATAGTGGGTTACGTTGTTATACACCCATAGTTTGTAAATGGTTGAATACAAGTTATCATAAGTAGCAATAATTGCAACGAATGTAATTATCATGGAAAACAGTATTATTGCGTCTAAGCTCATAGTATCAATACGTTAACATGGAAATCACCGTAGTGACATTGGTTGAGTAACAAATGTCCACGTGGAAAGGTAACTTGCCAAGGTTACCTATTAAGTCAAATATAGTGTTATTGGTATCAAAAGTATAGGCACACCAACGGGAGTCGTCACACCCCGATAGATATATCCATAATATTCGCGTTCACTCGCAATGCAAGTAATTAATGATTCATGATATGGAAATAGTGACACTGGAAGGTACTTAGGCAATAATACATCTGGATAGCATACAGTTGGAAAAACACTTGCATTCATGGTTTAAGCATGTATCCCCCTCGTGGGTTTATAAACTATTCAAAAGATTTAAAAGCGAGGATACGAACTCTCCTTAATAGGATAAGGAAATTTGATTGATGGCAAAAGTATATGAAATGAAAGTAACGGCTTCATCACACAACCTGGGTAATATGTCAAGTCTTAGTTTGATTGGATATGTTTTATGTCATAATGAAATATCACTTTGATTGGATTTATTATGGAAATATTGTATCACTGTTTGGGCCATCATAATTCAGAGGTCATGTAGTAAATGTTTGAGGAGCCAGGACACTTTAAATCGTAAATCCAGCAAACTCGTCAAAGCGTATACCCAAATGAAAACCCCTTACATGAAGCTCCCTAGTAATGTGATACATTATAGTTTTAAGTTTCTTCAAAAGCTAGTCGATGATAAATTACGTAAAACATATAACGTAATTATTTTATAATGCGTCGTTCGAAAAATAATTATGATAAATGTATCGGGATTTAAATAAAATTGAGTTTTATAATATTTTTACAATTTATATAAAAATATTATAATTTATATTTTTAAGTTTGCAAAACTGGCAATAAATACCCTTGATTTGTAACTTTTACTATATATATATAATTTATATAAAATAATCCTTTAACTTTAGAACTTGGCAAAATAAGTCCTTATGGTTATAACTTTAATAAAATGACATTTTCAGCCCTTGTACTTGTTAATTTCCAAAATTTACGATATATACCCCTTGCATTACGTTACGGTTTTAGTCCAAAAAGCCATGCAAGCTTATTTTAAGACTCCAATTGATATTTGCAGGTTATAGCTTATCAATATAAGCTAAAATAAGATGTTTTAACATAACAAAAGTTTAGAAAAAGGATTCGTTAAGCTAGAAATCAAAACGGGTCGTTTTAGGGTTTTTAAATAAAAACGCCTAGGTTTTTGATCAAAGCTTTTTAATATGAGTTCATATATGATTATTAAGACCTTATAAGAGTTATAAAACAGAATGATAGCTTATTAAACGAGAATTTGAGCTTACAGGTTGAAAAATTGGTCGAAATGGCTCTTTATGGTGCGTACGCCAAAGATTGGCTTCAAGGACTTCGTTTCTCTTACTTTCTTGGCTTCACTTCTGTACTTGGGACTTCTCTTGGCTTCCTTGAGTAGCTTAGAACCTAATTAGATAGAGAGAATTGAGAATGAAGGTGTGAGTTAGAAGTGAGGTTTCAACGCCCTTTATAGGTGTGCGAATGGCCTTGGTGAGCAGAAAACTGGAGGCTAATTTTAAGTACATGTAGAGGTGACAAGGAATCAGCTAGGAGTAGTAATATAAGCTAGAAACTAGCCAGACGAGGGGGGGCTGTTTGGAGGTCCGCGGCAAAAAATGAATGCCAAAAAAAACAGAGGTGGTGATGTAGATTGCTTGGTGACTAAGAGATTGGTTTAAGGTGCTTGTAAGCTGCTTAGGGAAGGTAGTTGCTTAGTTATAGAGGATCTTGGTTATTAGTTTGGGTTAAAAGTGGGTAAAAATAAAGAAAAAGGGGTACGGGTTCAAATCTAGCTCGGGTTAGGGTTAGGGTATTTAATTTTGAATTAGGGATAGTGGTTAAAGGATAAATTATGGGTCAGGATATAGGTTACGATTAAAATAAGGGTTGTAGATTATTAGGTTCGATTTAGAATGAGGTTTAAAAATGAAATAATGGTGTCGGAAGTGGTTAAGGCTCGGTTAGGGTTTTAAAAAAGAATTAGGGTTGGGATTCAAGGGTGATTAAGGTTTAGGATTAGGGTTAGGGATAGGGTTAAGGTTTAGGATTAGTGTTTTGAGTTTATATCTAGGTTAAAATAAGGTTTAAAGGGGTGTCATGTTTGCTAGTATTCGGTTTAGGGTTTTAGGATTTTTAAATCGTGTACATTAAATGTAATGAAGGAAAAATATGATGTAAATGTTGTGTATAGTGATCTTGTAACATGTGTTGATTAGTTTGTATGAAATACCTAAGAAAAACGGAGGTAAAACGGCTATTTTGAATTTATGCTTCATTAACTTGTACATTGTGCATTAAAAGAGTTGTACCTTATTTTGGAGGGAAAAGTTATTCAAATGAGATGTTATGATACTTGTACATATGCCTTGATTGCTTGTACATTTATTTTGAATGTATACATTACATAAAATTAGGGTTTAGACATAAAAGTTAACGGTTTTTGTTCATTTGATAATAACGTCGTGAAAGCTATGTTAAATATGATATAGAGAGTAGTAGATTATTGACTTGACATGTTAATATGTTTGTTTGATATAATCATAGATAGAGATGGTATAGGTAGTTGTGTGAGTTCGTTTACTTTAGAAATGTAAGTTATGTTACATAATTGATGGAATAAAGCGAAAAATATTTCCGTGAAAAAGTAGTACTTAATATAATATAAGTGGAAATTACAGTGATGAAAATTGTGGGTTGTTATAACCGTCGTCATTACCTTCCATTTTTAGATGATTTTTGTTTAGATTTTGATGATTTTGGTTAGATCTTGGGTTGTGTGTGTGTTAGTGTGTGTTTTTTGATCGGTGTAACTGTGTAAGTAGTGTGTGTTTTTAAAATGAAGGGGCGGATGAATAATGAGATCCTGCGTGGGTAGTTGTGTTGTTGTAGTTTTACCAAAGTACCCTTCCGCTTTTTTATGTATTTTTTTTAATACAAAATGTTTTTTGAAAAGCAATCCTATGTGCTTTCTGAATATCATATATGACATACAGGTTTTGTTCCTTTGTTGTTTTGAGTTATCATATTTGAGAACTGCATTTAACAAGTTTTGAAAAGCAATCATATGTGCTTTCTGAAAGAAATCATATATGATTTAATATGTACTTTATATTTTATCTACCATCATAATATGTGTTAAGACAATAAGCATTTTGTATTCCTGTTGTAAATGCTAAAACACCTAAGCGATTACCAATTTGCACAATGAAAACTATATCAAAATAGACATAATTCAAAATTAACATCTACAGATGTTTTGGCATTTCCGTTAAATCATAAAGCATAACTAGTTAGTTGCATTACCAAGTTAAAGCCCCAAAATGTAATACAATCTATGGTACCTGATTACGAGCGAACTCACACCTTTTTATATGGCTAAATATAAAAAGTTATAAACACAACACAAAAGGATCAGAATCACGCGAATTCAAAATCCATGAATACAGCAGGCGCGTTAGTTAAACCAAATGGCATCACTTGAAATTCATAGTGTCTGTATCTTGTTCTGAAAGCAGTCTTGGGAATATCTTCATCCCTTACTCTCAGTTGATGATAACCTGATCTTAAGTCGATTTTTGAGTAAACACTCGAACCTTGAAGTTGGTCGAATAAGTCATCGATCCTGGGTAATGGGTAACGATTCTTTATAGTAAGTTTATTCAACTCCCGATAATCGATACACATTCTAAAAGATCCGTCTTTTTTTTAACAAATAAGATAGGAGCCCCCCAAGGCGAAGTACTTGGTTGGATAAATCCTTAGTCTGCTAACTCTTGAAGTTGGTTTGATAGTTCCTGCATTTCTGAAGGAGCTAATCTGTAAGGTGCTCGGGCTACAGGTGCCGCTCCTAGAATTAAATTGATTTGAAATTCTACTTGGCGAACGGGAGGAAGGCCAGGTAGATTTTCAGGAAAAATTTCCTGACTACTGGTATGTCTTCTAGTCGTTTTTCGTATTACTTCTGTTCCATTACTTGAGCTATGACAACTTGACATCCCGTGGATATATACCTTTCGGTTTTATATAGTATAATAGTGTTGATCCACCGCCTTGATCGAATTCTTTACGTAAGTAAAGTGTTTGTTACCTTTGAGAATGCCCTCCAAAATAACCAAAGATACGACTTTGTATGTATACCAAAGTGTATGCGGAATCTACACTTTGATACTCTAGAGATGTTTGTTAATGGAACAGTAATAACCAAAACAAACAAAGAACAATGAACAAACTGCTTCAATATTATTAGAATAATACGAGTACTCTTGTAGTACTGGGGTACAAAAACCTTGAAGCTATTACAATTTTTCTCTCTAAGTATTTCTATCACTTGAAAAGTATATTTATTCTAAAACTTAGAATCTCCTTTTATAGAACACAAGGAGACCTTTACAAAGATAACAACCTAACTTTTAGGATCAGTTACAATTAAAATATAAACATCCCGAAATAATCTCCATGCATCCTTATCTTCAGTTCAGCAGCTTTGACCATCAGCAATACTAACTCTTTCTACTAGCAGTATTAATTAACACTGGCAGTACTAAGTTTGTACTGGCAGTACTAACTCCATTAGTACTGTTGATAGTATTAAGTCTTGTGAAGATTTATTCCTAACAATCCTCCCCTAAACTTGTGATTGTCCTTCAAATCATCAAGTTTCTTCTGAATAAAATCTTCTAGTCTTCTTCCTCTGCTGATGATTCTTTTAAATATTTCTTTCACTTCTGCACTTGAGATCTTATAAACCTTAGAAGTTCAATTGCCTGTGAACTCTCATGATCAACCTCTAATTTCTTCTTCAACATCTTGGAAATCATCTCTTGGCTTAAAGGATATTTCTTCTCTGTCAACATATGAATTGCTAACCCATTCTCCATCAACAAAATGTGAATACCACAAAAATCATATAATCTCCAGCTTACAACTTGTAGTACATTCTGATCTTACCAAATATCCATCATCTTCCATCAGGCAAAACAAAGTGTGTATAAACTCCCAAAGCATCAGATCAAATCCTTCTGGTCTTGAAGCACTATACCTTTCCTTGACTAATCTGTACAATTCTTCTACATCCAGTCTATCAAAGTCTTCAAGCATCTCACTCAATATCTTATAATTCTTAGAACTGCCATCTCCTCTGAATACTTGATAATACATGAAAGTCTATGTCAAAACACAAGTCTTCCAATCCATAATTGGAAACTTTGTAGATATAGATTCAACCTCTATAGGAACCTCTTCTCTTGGTATGATGTCTAAAAATCCTTTGAGTTCTTCCTTCTCAGCATCTTCCTCCATCTTTTGTCTCTTCCTTGTGCTTTTTCTAGGAATAGACTTCTTTCTCT
Organism: Tanacetum coccineum; assembly: GCA_026074375.1. Taxonomy (NCBI): domain Eukaryota; kingdom Viridiplantae; phylum Streptophyta; class Magnoliopsida; order Asterales; family Asteraceae; genus Tanacetum; species Tanacetum coccineum. The sequence continues at coordinate 38,285 of BQNB010007213.1, read as the reverse complement.
TTGCTCCAGGTTCTTTAACAACTTCTTTCATTTCTTCTTGAGTATCAACATCTTCTTCCACAATCTTTTTAGGAGACTTTTGCTTTCCACTTTCATGCTCTGCATCCATAGGCTCAATATTTTGATTAAAATCCCAAACCTTTTCAAAGATTGGCCTTATGTCATTGTAAGACATTCCCTTGGATCACTTATCTTGTAGTTCCCTTGATTCTTCAAGTATTTCATCATATTTCTTCTTGCTTGGGCAATTGTCTTTGGCTTCATTTTTAGAGAATGATATCTGATAATTGAAGGATCATTCTAATCTATCTTCTTAGTAGACTTAGATTCAGCCATAGCTCTTTTCCTTTCTTCTTCATCCCACTGTCTAGCAATCTCTTCATCTCTAGCAATTTGAGCTCTTTGTTCCTCATTCATTTGCTCTTCAAGTCTGATGGCTTCAGCAAGACTTAATCTTTCTTGTTCAAGCTCCTTCTTTGATTCTTCTTGCTCAGACTCTAATCAGTTATAAGCTTTTCCTTGTCTTGACTTGACCTTTTCTCTGTACTCCTCCTTGTAATAAGTAACAGTTCCTCAGCAGTACTAAGACTTAACCCAGCAGTACAACTATGGGAACTTCTTCACTAGCATTTACCTTTCTTTGCACAGCAGAGTACTAACTTCATCACTTGCTTTCTCACTGCCCTCTTGATCTTGAATGACTTCAGTTGGAGTCACTTCTTGAATAAATAGTTCAGCGTCAGTACTTGCTTTTTCTTGAAGCTCTGCATTAGATAACTTCCTCCCCTGTTTGGAAGAATCATCTTCAAAGACTTCATCATCTGAAAGAACAACTCTAGCTTGTCTCCATGCTTTCCCAATCTTTATCTGAGACTCTAGCTTCTTGACTCTGAGAATAAGCTTAGTATAAGCAGAACTGTAGGTTTTCTTTGTCTTCATCAAGTCAGCCTCCAATACTTCAATCCTGTCAGAAAGTTTGGTAACCAAATTCATCAATTCGTTAAGTTTCAAGCTACCTTCATCACTTCCATGTGAGTGAACAACATAGAGAGGTGAGTCATGGGGTGAAGGAAGATGGTGTTCTGTTCTAGGTTGTGTTGGTGATGGTTATGTGGGTGAGGGTTGAGTAGGTGAGGGTTGTGTAGGTGATGGTTGTGTTACATCAGCAGTGGTATGAGCAGGGGTAGGTGCAGGTAAAGGTGAAGGTGTAGGGAGGTGAAGTTCAGGTGAGTTGGAGTGAGGATTTAATTCTAGAAGTTGAAGTGGAAGGTGCAGTAACATCTACATGGTGTGAAATAAAGCAACCTCCTGGCCTGAAATAACCCGTTTGTTGGCTCTTCAATAATGTTAAACACATTCATCTAATAAGGGAACATGATTATGTTTCTAGTGCGTTGTTGAAACTGGTGTCTCTGCATATCAGCAATTAGAATGAACCTAGGGTACATCAAACTTATGGGACATAGATATTATACACCTTTGCTCAAAAATCATCCTAGAAAAAATTAAACTTCTAATTGGTTGCTAAACATATAATAGCTTTGTAATATTACTACTAAACTGCTCCCAACAGTCTTCTTGGCTTATCACTGGAGAATAATTATGATAATAACCTCCATTGAGGTGAAAAGGCACCCTTTTGAAAAGTTAACTTATCTGAGTCAGTGTGATATCCCATAAGCGCCAATTGCTCAAAGATCTCTGAGTTTGGAATAGATGTAATACCATCTGTATCAGCCAACTTGAGATGTCATCGTAAAGATGCTTCGGTGATAGACAGTGAGTGACCATAAATAGTAGCATTAATCTTGACTTCTCCATTATCATCAGTAGAAGCCTCAGCAGACCTCCAAAATTATTTGATAAAGGATACTCAAACCTCTGGCTTCTTAGTGAAGCTAGCATTGTGACTTCGATTTAGGAAATCGCTGATCTGATGAAACCCTACACTTCCCGTAGATTTTTCTAGACATGCTACCATGTTATGTTTGTCACAAAACTCCAAGTTTTGCCAAGAGTAAATGAACTGTGAGAATCGAGTGGGATATGATCGTTAATGAATATATTAAAGCAGTAGAAAGTTAATTGTGATTTAAATAGAGAAACGGAGAGATATAGTTTGACCAATTTAAAGAAATTGAGTTTATCGTGATGAAAGTTAACATATATATATATAAAGATCACGAAAGTCCAATTGGTCAAACCCCTATAACATAGGAATTTGGCGGAAATATCTCAACGGCTCTATTAATTAATGAAAAATCTGTTAGGGTTCAAACAGTACTAACTGTCATCCAGCAGTATTAACTTTGGTCTAGCAATACTAAAATACGCCTACAGTATTAACCTTCTCCACCCCATACGGCAGTGCAAACTCCAAAGTTTTGTATGACAAAAGGAATAAGTTCACACAATCTCTCTTTCTGTTTTTAGACTCACATTTCATCTCTCAATTCTTTTGGCTCACTTTTCATTCTGTCTATCTCTCAATTCTTTGAGCTCACCCATTCTCTCTTTTGTTTTAGCTCACAAACTCACACAAAGTGTAGTTTTTGGCAAACTACCAGCCATAAATGGATTTGATGAGTCTTTACCAATAGCCGTTTGCTTTGGACTACCATTGTTTCTTCATTAAAAAACATGGTGCAATGATAACCATATAGTTTTGAGTAAACTATCAACTATAAACGGATTTGTAGAGTCTTTACCAATAGCCGTTTGCTTTGGACTAGCCAATGCTTCATTGTAAAAACATGGTGCATTGATGACCATATAGTTTTGAGTAAACTATCAACTATCAACGGATTTGAGAAGTCTTTACCAGTAGCCGTTTGCTCTGGACTAGTCAATTCTTGATGTCTATTAGACATGGTGAACTGATGACCATTTGTTGTGTGGTGTCACAACCAACACTTCAAGAACAACCAACATGTTTCCTCCCCTCAAATAATACATTATGGAGTAACCAATTTCACACTTCATTGTTTATCCTGAAAAAGTTAGCTTAAAACCAAGAAAAACATAACCTAAACATTTGTCTTGTTTAACAGTATTAAGAGTTACTAACAGGATTAACAGAGAAATAACCAGCAGTACTAATTATAAGTAACAGTTTTAACAAACAGTTTTAAATATAACTAGCAGTACTAATTAGAACTAGCAGTATTAATTGACAAAGACGTAACAGTACTAACATTTAACAAACTTTACAAAACAAACAAGAGATTTGGGCCTTAGGGATTGAGCATTCCAATACTTGAGACCAAGTACTGAAATCTACCAGCATCAAAACCTTTTGTAAGGAGATCTGCTACATTATGTTGAGTGTCAATTTTAGCCATTTGAATCAACTTTTTAGCATTGCAATCTCTTATAAAATGATGCCTAATCTCTATATGTTTTGTTTTAGAATGTTGAACATGATTTTCTATTATACAGATAGTACTAGTATTGTCAATATAAATAACAGTGTTCATAAAATTGTACCCATAATCCAGCAATTGGTTTTGGTTTGACAGTTTTTGTCTGTTTTTGGTCATTTAAGCTCGTTTTTAGAGGTAAAAGATATGTGTAATTAAGCACTTATCAACCATAAATCCCATATAGGAAGCATAAGCTAGGAACATTCTTATTGCCTCAATTCTAGCCACATGTGCAAAGACTTTATCATAGTCTATGCCCTCTTCTTGAGTATGTCCTTGAGCAACAAGTTTTGCTTTGTTTCTAATGACAATCCCCCTTTTATCTTTCTTGTTTCTGTATACCCACTTTGTACCTATTGCTCTATGACCTTTTGGTAAATCCACAAGAATCCAGACCTTTTGTAGTTTGAACTGTAGGAGTTCCTCCTGCATTGCTTCTACCCATGCTGGATCACTAAGAGCTTTAGTAACCCTTTTTGGTTCTTCCTGAGAGAGGAAACAAGGAAAAAGACATGTATGAAGGTCCTGATGAAACTTTGGTGCTGTTTGTTTATTAAGAGACTCTGAATCTGAATCTGATTCGCACATCTGAATCTGAATATTCGGTAGAAAAGTCTGAATCTGATTTCCATCTTAATCTGAATAAGTGGTTGAGAAATCTGAATCTGAATGAAATAAAACTGTTTGTTTTGGTAAAAATGTCTAGATGTGTTAAACAATAGTTTTTACAATTTAAATATAAAACAATTGCATTCGCACAAGAAATAATCTTCATTAAATAAGAAAACAAATTTTATAATATATTCAATTTAAAGTTAAGATTATTTTAAACAAAACATGCAATCTTATGTTTATTCGACAAAAATAAACGTGTCAGAGTTTGAATTGAACTTCTTAAAATGATTAATTAAATGAGTCACGTTAAAATTAAGATGTATAAGTCCGAAACCATACCCTTCAATTTGAACAAAATATGAATTGACACATATCATCTTATACACTATTTATCTAACAAAACATATGCAATAATTCAATTTAATACTTTTAATACAAAAAACAATGATGAAACAAGAAAAAAAAATCAAGAAATGAAAAAAAAAACACCAAAATAAAAAAAATCATAAAAAATAGTAACTAAAAAAGAAGACATTAACAGGTGTTAAGACACCTCCTCTACATCTAGTTCAGTAAGAGGTTTATGCCTCTTACTGCCTCTTATTGATCAGAAAAAACAAACGCTCTTAACACTGCTTGTCTCTGACTGCCTTTGAATGACTTGAAAAAAACAAACCGTCTTAATGACCCAAATGTCTGACCGCGTCTGAATGAGTCAGATTAAGATGTTGTTAAGAGACATTTCTGAAAAAACAAACACCAACTTCCCTTCAAATATAGCACTAATAAATCCTAGTTCAGAGTAAGAAGTTGTCATTCTTCTTGTTTGAACAAAAGACTGCACATCACCAATCACATCTTCAATTGGGCAATCTTTGTGAATTCTTGTGTGAGGAGTGGTAGGTACTGCATAAGATTGTGGAATGTTCCCCAATTCAATTTCTTGGTCCTCCACTAGTGTGTCTTCAGATGCATGACTAGGTCCTACCAAGTCTTCAGGGGTAGCAGTATTAACTTCAGGGACTGCAGTACTAACTTCTCTACTACCAGTATTAACTTCTGGTCTAGCAGTATTAACTTGTTGATCAGTAGTATCATTATCCTGAAGACTGCTATCTTCATGAGACTTTTCAGTAGCATCATTCTTATCTTGTAACCTATCTTTATCTTGTATTTAAGCATCAGCAACAGATCTTGGTGCAACATTACCAAAATATGAAGCATCCTTCCAAATTGGCATTACAATGCAATCCTGATCTTGTTGAGAAGATGTACTAGACTCAGAAACTCCTTGTATACCTGCAAAGTCATTAGAAAATGTTCCTGCAACCACTGGTACATAATTCATTGATTGGGTTAGAGAATCAATATCAAACAACCACTTTGGACCATTTCCTTCTATCATTGGCTTATTCTCTAAGAACCCAATATGCAAGTTTTCCTTAACTTTTCTGGTTCTAGTGTTGTATACCCTAAAAGCTTTGCTACTTAAGGAATATCCAACAAAGAAACCTTCATCACTCTTTCCATCAAACTTGCCCAAATTATCTAAGGTATTGAGAATAGTAACATGACATCCAAAAGGTTTCATGAATCCTATAGCTGGTTTAAAACCTCTAAAGAGTTCATAAGGAGTCTTGTTATGAGGCTTGACTATTAAGACCCTATTCTGTACATAGCAAGCAGTAGAAACTGCTTCTGCCCAAAATGTGGTAGGTAACTTAGAGTCAGCTAACATTGTTCTAGCAGCCTCAATGAGTGTCCTATTCTTCCTTTCAGCTACACCATTTTGCTGAGGAGTCCTAGCTACACTATATTCTCTTTTAATACCTTTTTCCCTACAGAAATCATCCATCACTTTGTTTTTAAACTCTGTCCCATTATCACTTCTGATTATTTTTACTTTCTTATCCACTAGGTTTTCTACTTCTTTGATAAAAATTTTAAGGATCTCACTTGTTTCATCCTTAGTTGTTAAAAAGAAAACCCATGAAAATCTACTATAATCATCAGTGACTACTAAGCAGTACTTTTTATGCATTAAACTACTAACAAAAGTTGGACCAAAGAGATCCATATGCAGCATAAACAATGGCTTAGTAATGGGATTAAAGGCCTTGGTCTTACAAGAGGCTCTGTGTTGCTTGCCTTTAAGACAGGCAACACATGTTTGGTCATTCTCAAATCTTTTTAAGGGCAGATCTCTTACAAGATTTTCTTTGACAAGTTTATTAATATTCTTAAAATTTATATGACCAAGCCTTCTATGCCATAGCATTGATTCTTCAGATGTAGCCTTTGCAACTAGACAAGTTAAACTATCTTTAGGAACTATGTTTTTCATATCAAAACTGTACATGTTATCCTGTCTAGGAATTTTAAGAAGTATCTGATTTTCATCAGGCAACTTAAAATTAGGAGATAGGACAAGACATTCAGAGTCAGTAAAAAGAACATAGTTCTTTTTGTCACACATCTGTGAGACACTAAAGAGGTTGAACTTTAACTCTTTGACAAAGTATACATCATCAAAATCAAGATTATCAGTTTTAATAGTACCTTTGCCAGTAATTCTGCCTCCATATGCTCCTCCACCAAAAGTAACATAACCTCCATCAAAGTCTTTGAAATCTGAAAGATGGGCTATGTTTCCAGTCATGTGCCTTGAGCATCCACTATCAACAAAGCCTTTATCATTTAGTTGTGAATTGCTCTGCACATAAAACTTATGAAGTTAGTTTTCTTTGGGGACCCAAGCCATTACTGACTTGGATCTGCTAGTGCTCAATGTCATTATATTTGTTGACCCCACAGTGTGCAACATGGGTTTGATGGGTCTCCAACCCAACATGCTAAAGGGCTTAACAGAATAGACCCCCTGTTGCCCTGACAGTATTAACAGTTGATCTAAATGGCCTACCAGTATTAAACCTTTGATTAAAACACCTTTTTGTTAATGCTGTTCTCTTGTAAAAGGGCCTGTGAATAGTTGATTGTGCTTGATTTTGAAAATATGTCCTTGGTCTAGCACAATGAATTGTTGATTTGGGGTGAGCAGTATAAGAAGGCCTAACAGTATTAAAAGACCTAGCAGTACTAAAAGGTCTACCAGTGTTAATAGACCTAACAGTATTAACATGCCTTGCATTAACAGATTTTAGGCCAGTCTTCATTAAGACTGCTCTTGGAGCCATATGTTTGTTTGCACTGAGATGAGAGGTTTTAGAATAGTAGTCATTATCCTTTTTGTTATAATTATTTCCACTTACTATTCTTTTCCTCTGTTGGTTAGGACAGATGTATTGAATGTGATCAAAACTTCCATAGATAAAACATGCCTTGTTATTAAACATAAAGTTACATCCTAACTGATTGGATTTTTGACCATTCCAATTCCTTTGGTTTCCTCTAGGTCATTGTGACTTGTACATCTCTGCTACCTAACTGACCTCCTAACTGGTTTTTCAGGTTTAACAAACTCTTTCTTAGTAGCAGTTGGTATAACAGTTTTCTTTTCAACCTTAGGGTTAGACTCATCATCATCCTCATCATCTGACACCCAATCTTCAATAATTGGAGCATCATTATTCTCTCTAACTTTCTTAAGTTCTACTTCCCTAACGTGATTAGCAGGACATAAAAACTTTTCTTTCCAATCTTTGTCTACCTTAAGTGAAGACTTAACAGAGCTAGTTTCAGTATTAGTCTTTTGATGTTGTTCCAAAGAGTCATCAGTATTCTCCTTAGAATTATTTAACTCTTTATCACATCTAATGGTAGGCTTTAAACTAGAATCCCTAGGACCATACTCATTTACCTCAGGTTCTTTGAATTCTTCAAGACCTGAATAAGATAAGTCTAAAGGTGTTGGTCTATTAAGAATCAAAGGATGAGGTGAAGGGACAGCATGATAACCTACTCATTTCTTGCTTTTTTCTGTTATCTGACTTTCTAACATTTCACTTAAGTCCTTAGCAGATTTATCAAACTTTGCAATCTTAAACTCAAACCCCTCCTTTTCTTGTTTAACTTTTTCAAGTTCATCCCTAAGTAATCCCATCTGATATTCTTTGTGACCTACACTTCTTTTAAGTAGAGCAATTTCCTCATAAAAAAGAACTTCATGTTCTCTATATTTAACAATTTGATCTTCGTTGCTAAACCTCTTTTGTATGTAGCCGCTTTAAAACCAGTATCATCTAATTTAACAAGTAAATCATCATACTGTTTCTTTAAAGCTTCATAGTTTTTTAAACAAGATTTAGAACAAGATTTATCATTTGTTACCTCAGAATCTGAGAATGCCATGAGAGCCATGTTTGCCTGAATTTATTCCTCTGCCATGTCACTCCAATCAAATCCAGCACCATCTATAGCACACATTGCCTTTTCAAAAGCATCTTCAATCTTTACTGCCTTGGATGAGCTACCTTGATTCCAATTTCTGTTGTCTTTACTCCTAGGTGCTCTGCATTCTCTGGCAAAATGTCCCATTTTATGGCAGTTGAAACATTATACCTTTGATTTATCATATCCAGCAGTATTGCTTCCATCAATGATGATTTTCCTTCCAGTTCTATGATAGAACTTTCTTGCCCTCATGCTTAGTAGTGCCATATTCCACTTTAAATCCATTTCTTCCAAATCATCATCATGAAGTGGCTCAAGGTCTTCATGAACTAGTTGAGACCCTTGTGGTTGAGTGGATAGAAAGGCATAAACTGTGGCATTACTAAAGCTAGCAGTACTAATTTCAGTACTGGCAGTTTTAACCTTTGTGGTAGCAGTATTAACTTCAGGGTTAACAGTATTAATATTATTAGTACTGCTTGCACCTGAAGTAGTTAGAAATGCCAAGTTTTTATCATCAATGCTTGCACCAGCAGATTTCTTAACCTTTTGTTCAACAATTTTAAAATTGTTGTACAAATCATCCAAACCCATAGTATCAAAATCAGGTTTGTTCATCCAAACTACCACATGTGTATCCCATTCAGAAGGTAAGCTCCTTAAAAATTTTACATTTAGATCTTCTGGAGGAGTAACCACACCCAGAATTACCAATCTACTAACAAGCCTTTGAAGCTTGTTAAAGATAGTTAAAGATAGAATCAAGTGATTCTGAGCTTGAAGCACTAAAGTTTTCATACTGTTGTTTTAATAGAGCCTTCTATGTCTTCTTTGTTGCTTCATTCCCTCTAAATCAAGCTTTAATTGCAGCAAACATTGATTGAGCATCAACATATTGGTCAAAGGCAAGTTGATGTTCATTGGGCAGTGCCATGAGTAGTAGACTTCTTGCCTTTACATCATTCTTTTTACACGTCTTTTCTTCAGTAGTAGAAGGCATACACATCTTTGTTGCTGTTGATGTACTAGTTTCTGATGGTGTTGTTACAGGAATAGGTACCCATGAATTCCCATTCTCTATGATCTCCCATAAAGCATAATCCTAGATCTGAAAATACTGTTTGATCCTGATCTCCCACATCTCATACTCCCTGAGTTTGAGCATGGGAAGCTTAGCCAGAGCATTGTTCTGAGTATTCTCCAACTCCATTACTTCTAGATCAAATTTTCTCAAAGCACAGGCTCTGATACCACTTGTTGATCCCACGCCTTGATCGATTCTTTACGTTGTAAAGTGATTGTTACCTTGGATGAATCCTAAATAACAATGGTTGAGACTTTGTTTGTATATCAAAGTGTATGCGGAATCTACACTTTGCTACTCTAGAGGTATTTATCAATGGAACAGTACCAATAATGAACAATGATTAAATAACAAACTGCTTCAATATTATTAAAACAATAATACGAGTACTCTTGTAGTACTAGGGTTACAACCTTGAAGCTATTACAATCTTTCTCTAAGATGTATCTCTATCTCTTAAGCATATGCATATCTAAAACCTTAACTTAGGATCTCCTTTTATACACTACAAGGAGTCCTTTACAAGATAACTACCGAACTTTTAGGATCAATTACAATTATAATCATATACAAATCTTCCTAAATTATAAAAGATATACATTCCATATTTATCTCATTGCATCCTTATCTCCAAGTCAGCAGCTTTGACCATCAGCAGTATTAACCTTTCTTCTAGTAGTATTAACTAACTCTGACAGTACTAAGTTTGTACTGGCAGTACTAACTCCATTAATACTGTTAGTTATACCATAGCAGTATTAACTCTTGATGAAGATTTATTCCCAACAAAGGACTTCGTTTCTCTTGCTTTCTTGGCTTCACTTTTGTACTTGGGCCTTCTCTTGGCTTCCTTGATCAGCTTAGAACCTTATTAGATAAAGAGAATTAAGAATGAATGTGTGAGTTAGAAGTGAGGGGTGTACGCCCTTTTATAGGGTGTGAATGGCCTTGGTGGGCAAGAAAACTTGGAGGCTAAGTTTAGGACATGTAGAGGGTAACAAGGATCAGCTAAGAGGTGAGTAATATAAGCTAGAAACTAGCCATGAAGAGGTAGGGGCTGTTTGGAGGTCGCGGCTGAAATGAAGCCACAAGGTGGTGATGTAGCTTGCTTGGTGACCAAGACATAGGGGTAAGGTACTTGTAAGCTGCTTAGGGGAGGTAGTAGCTTAGTCATAGAGGAGCTTCTTTATTAGTTTGGGTTAAAAGTGGGTAAAAATGAAGAAAAAGGGGTGCGGGTTCAAATCTAGCTCGAGTTAGGGTTTAGGGTTTTTATTTTGAATTAGGGTTAGGGTTTAAGGATAGATTAGGGTCTAGGATTTAGGTTAGGATTAATATTAGGGTTTAGGATTTAGGTTTCGAGTTTAGATTGAGGTTTAAAATGAAATAAGGGTGTCGGGTTTGGTTTAGGGCTCGGTTAGGGTTTAAGGTTTTAAAAATGAACTAGGGTTGGGATTCAAGGGTGATTAAGGTTTAGGATTAGAGTTAGTAATAGGGTTAAGGTTTAGGATTAGTGTTTTGAGTTTATATCTAGGTTAAAATAAGGTTTAAAGGGTTGTCGGTTTTGCTAGTATTCGGTTTAGAGTTTTAGGATTTTTAAATCATGTACATTGAATGTAATGGAGGAAAAATATGATGTAAATGTCATGTATAGTGAGCTTGTAACATGTGTTGATTAGTTTGTACGAAATCCCTAAGAAAACAGAGGTAAAATGACTATTTTGAATTTATGCTTCATTAACTTGTACATTGTGCATTAAAAGAGTTGTACCTTATTTTGGAGTGAAAAGTTTTTCAAATGAGATGTTATGATACTTGTACATATTCCTTGATTGCTTGTACATTTATTTTGAAAGTATACATTACATAAAATTAGGGTTTAGACTTAAACGTTAATGGTTTATGTTCATTTGATAATAACATCGTGAAAGCTACGTTAAATATGATATTGAGAGTAATAGATTATTGACTTGACATGTTATGATGTTTGCTTGATATAATCATAGATAGAGATGGTATAGGTAGTTGTGTGAGTTCGTTTACTTTAGAAATGTAAGTTATGTTACATAATGGATGGAATAAAGCGAAAAATATTTTCGGGAAAAAGTAGTACTTAATATAATATAAATGGAAATTACAGTGATGAAAATTGTAGGTTGTTATACGATTATTCGTTGATACTTGTTATAAATCAACGATGTAAAGTCTTGTATAAAGTGGAAGATATCACCACTTGTTTCTGTAAAAGTATGTATAGTATGGATGATTGGGAGTTGACCGTTACGGGAATGCCAATGAAGGTTGTTTTTGTTGATCTATGATCAAGTCGTTTGTGTATATATTTTTGTGTCTTTATCATGGAAACGGCCGGGAAAGTATATAGCAACGTGTACCTTATTTGTTTGATCTTAATATATTTGTTTTGTATATTTTATTTAACAACAATTATTTCCCTTTCCTAATCCCTAATCCATAGGTTTTACTCGAATAGGGATGCGAGCAATCACATATGTCTATTCCGTTGTTATGGCCATGTATGTGTGATTTTGTCCGCCTTGTTGGTTTATTACTTTTTGGTGAAAAGATTAGAAGATCCATACCCTATATAACTCTTCGTCCTAACCTTTGGTTTTACTCGAGTGAGGGAATTGAATGCAATCATCTATGTCTATTCCATCGTTAAGGATGTGTATATGTGGTTTGTTTCCCTTGCTGGTTTATGACTTTTGGTAAAGACTACTAATCCTTTTCTTTATCTTATTCGAGTTAAGGTTTGAAAGCAATCATGTGTGTCTATTCTATCGTTATGGATGTGTACATGTGATTTTATCACCTTTTATGGAATATTGCTATCAGTAGAGAATGGAAAAAGTAATCAAACCCTTAAAGCCTTTTTAACCCAATTTACCTATATAAACTTGTTACTCCTTAGCTTTTGTGGTGGAAATGTGTATCCTTGCCAAGTTTATGATAGAATACTCATCCCGGTCGAGCAAGAGTGAATTAGTTGCATGTTACTACATAGATTAGTCGAGTGATTTGAGTGATTTCATCTTCCTATTTTGCAAGGTGTATGATTGTGTACTGGTAATTAAACGAATAAATGCTTAAACAGAAATCCTTTGGGATACATTTTTATAAATTTCTAAAGATTACTTGAGGACAAGTAGGATTCAAGCGGGGGAATATTTGATGACATCAAATAATGTCACTTTTATAGCATCATTTATCCCATATTTCTTATCCATTTTATATAATTATTGCATGAATTGGTATTTAATCGTTTAAGTTTGAGATTTGCAGTAATTATGGAGTACTTTGTGAAGATTAGCTAAAAGCCATGCATTATCGGGCTAAAACAAAGATATTTGACTGACTGACTATACGCCGTATCCATCAAAGAAGATATGGAGTATCTGTGCATGCACTTCACAAGAAACCACGAAGACCTATACGTCGTATCTAGAAGATATTGTGGAAAACTAGAAGGGGGTTGAATAGTTTGTCGCTTTTTAAATTAATGTTATGATTATTTCTAAAAATTTAGATTTGACTTTGTGTGATCTCAATATGTGCACAATATGAACAATACAAGTATGTAAGTAAATAACAAGTAAATATGAAAGACAAGAGATAAGAGTTAGAAAGATCAAACCACAACACAAGGATTTATAGTGGTTCGGTAACGAAGCACCTCTTCGCCCTACTCTACTCCCCGAGCACCAAACTCGAGAGTTATCTTCACTATGTCAACAAACTCCATTTAGGCGGAGAAAACCGTACACAACTTAGCTTACACCAATTTTCAACACTAAGCGAAATGTTGAGTTCTAATCCTAACTAGAACCAATATATCACAACACAACAAACCGCTTCACGACAATTCACAACTTGGGTTCACTACACAACTTCACTCTACTTCACAACTTCTCTTCACTTCACAACTTCACTTTAGACACTACTATGATCACGTCAATCTATCACTACTTACTAAGATCACCCCGATCTAACAATACTTACAATGATCACAACAATCTACTTATTATACACAACTACGATACACACCTTCACAATATGCATAAATGATTTACAAGATATGATAAAACTACATAACTATACCAACTATACTATAACACTTCTTGACTTGATAATAAGAAGTATTCTTCTTACACTTAAGGAATTAACTTGCATCACTTTGGAAATAAAGCATTATGATTAAATGAGACAAAGGAAAAAAGAGAAAGTGTATAAACTGATTAAGAACAGATAAGAAATTGTGTGCAAAAGGTGAGAAAAACATGGGGAATAGTCATAATTAAGGCCAGTGAGCTGGCTTTTGTTTGGGCGTTCCCCGTAAATATGGTCGGTATCCCGATTAATTATTAAGGGGACCGCCCTTAAAAATAAGGGGGTCATCGTGCCCGACGCACCCTATTTATTTAGTCTTATCTGGGAGTGTTTTCTGGAACATTTCTAGCCGTATCTAGTTATGAAAATTTGAATCAAGTATTTTTTTGAATAAAATATACTTAAAATCCAAACATGTATTTGAAAAAGATAAAACAATGTTTGGGACCTTTTTATAAAACAATGTGAGTTTGAATAAAAATTCTTTTTGACATAAAATGCCTTAAGCATTTATTTAATTCATACCATTAAGTGATTAACTTTTACAATGAAAAATTTACTACATAATTATTTGTTTACCAAACAATTTGTTTCATAATTGTATTACATTTTTGGATTATCCAAAACGATCGAGGAACGAAAATTTTACTAACAATTTAGGGCTTATTTTTTATCAACAATCTTCCTCTTTTTGATGATTACAAAATCTAAACTCATTAAATGTAAAATTGTTTTTAAACAAGTATTTAGTGAGTGTTATTTCCATTTCTCCCTCTTTTTGTAGAATCCAAAAGGCTTCGTCGATGAATATGTGAAAAGTCGACGGTGTGTACTCCCCCTCGTTCGAGGGCACAAAGGAATCGAGCTATGGTAACTTTGCTACAAAAACAAGTTAGAAGAACAAGACAACCATTTCTAACATGTAGCAACTAAGAAAAAAATTAAACATGTCGATAATGCTTAACAAGTGTCAAGTTATTTGTGTAAACTAACAATTACAAATATATATCAACTAGGCTTAACTTTTATGGATATGAAAAATGCAACCAACCAAAAAGAAAACAAGTGCATAAAAAATATGAGACTAAGGAGCATTCATAAAAATTATGTATAAAACACATTCATGCATACATCAAATTTAAGTGCAAGCAAAAACATACTTGATAACATAATAACAAAGATCATTCTTAACATAAGAGAAATTATGTAAACAAACACAAATCAAGCATACATGACAGACAAGCTATATATACTTTGAATCTATTAGTACAACAAACATAAATATCAACACCAATATCCTAATAATTCCTAGAATTCATAGGACTTCTTCAAAAGGTTTGGTTGACAATTTTTTGAAAATAGCTAAACATGGTGTATGTTTATTATTGGTGAAGTGATGTGGTGGTGGTGATTGGGTGTGGAGGCTGTGGAAAGCATGTATTAAATGTGAGAAAACACCATTGGAGTTTCCTCTCAATCCAAAGATAAAGAGTCAACGGTGTGAATGCAACAGCAAACAAGAGTATCCATGTCCTTACGAAGTTTCCAAGATAGGATGACAATGATAGGTGAGAGGGTGATGGAGTATCAAATTGGACATCAAGTGGGGTAATTGGTGAAAGGGTGAGAGTGATGTCTATTGATGCATTTTCTTGAGTTGGAGGAGGTGGAGGAACTCTTAGAGGAGGGGATGTTTGGTGAGTCAAGAACCATTTATTGATGGTGATGTGGGATGAGGTTGTTGATTTGGGTGTGTATCAATGGAGGAAGAGGAAGTGCCTTTGGTTGATGGTGTTTTTGAGGGTGCATTAGGAGCACTAGGTGATGAGAGTTGATGTTTAGGTGATGGGGTTTTGGTGTTATCTTGAGTTAAATCCAAAAACAATTGTTTTAGTGGAATGATATTAATGGTCTTTTAGAAGCTTTAGAAATGGAAGCTCTAGTGGATGCCATGGTGGTTTATGGTGGTTGATAGAGGATGAAGAAGACGATGAAGTGGTGATGTGCATTTTGAGGGAATTTATTAGAAGAAAATGGTTTGGAAATGGAATGAGTTTAAATTAGTGTAGGATTTTCCAAAATTTGTTCAAGCATTCTGGGTAAGGATAGCTGAGGCTAGGTTAAAGAGGGTCAAAAACCAGAAAGAAATAGTAAAATCCATGAACCAGATGGCTGGTCCCCTTAATTAATGGTCAATCCCCTTAAAATTAAGGGGACCGCCCTTGTGAATTAAGGGGGCCGCCCATCTGGTGTTTTTAGACTACCAAAAATTTAATTTTGCAAAAATTTGTAAAAAAGTTGTGTTTTGGTAGTCAATTTGCAGCAAGTCCCATGTAAGTATGTGCATGAAATCAAGTATATCATGTATGTTTGTAATAAATAAAATAGAACAATAATGCATAATTATAAAAGCATACTAATCATTCTCAAAGATTAGAGGTCCTAAGAAATCTTAAACAAGTTCAAGTTCTTCCGACTTAGTCAGGCTGTCATCACATAATTAATTAAACATAAATATACGCATAAGTTCGCACAAGATCCTAAACCAATTATTCTACCAAACTAGTTATTACACAACCCCTTCACTTCTTTTTCTTGTTGAAGACTCCCTACAATGCCTTGCCAAATGACTTGAATCCACCTCTAAGTTCCTTATGCATTTTTTGTGTTTGATTACGCAAGTCGGTTTGACGTTCGAAGATAAGATCGTCATTTTGTTCAGAAGAAGTAGGAACATCATATTGTTGGTAATTAAAAGGTCCGAGAGAGTTTAGGTAGGTTGTAGGAGATGGGGTACTAGCATGAGAAGCACCATCATCCTCATTATCATCTCCTTAGTGAGATGAAGATCTACGGTTATGATGGGCGGAGGTTGAAGAGACGGAGTGACGGGCTTTTCCACGATCACTTTGGGGTCGACACGTTTGTCTCAAAGCAAGTGGACGCATGACTCGTTCAACGACATCGTAGATGCCATTGTCAAGATGAGGGTAAAGTTCTATCACATGTCAAAAGAGATGTGTCAAGAACATGCCATAAGGAAGATGGGCTTTAGGAGTTGCTCGTGCACTTTCAATTCTTTTGACAAAGAAATAGGCAAGATTATATTGTTGCTCGGCTAGAATACAATATAATATATGAGCAAGGCAAGCCGGGAGATGGCCCCGGTGTCCTCCTAGTCCGAACACATTTTCATAAATGAGTTCGTTCCATCTTTTCAAGTCTTGTCTAAGCTCTTTGGTCAAAACTTGACTTGAAGAAAGAATAACGTTTTTGTTTTTGATTTTTCGGTTAGAATCAGTACGTTGAAATTGAAGAAATTGATGAATTTCTTCAGGTGTAGGGAGGTCGGTATGATATGGTCCTTCAGTGTCTTGGGAGTATGCAAGAGCACCAAGATCCCATTCGTTTGTGAATACGGCTTAACCAATGAATAGGATTCTGAGGATTTGACCAAATTGTTGGAGAGAGAGAGTGATGAATTCGTTTTGAATCATGAAGGAGAAAAGAATGACGTTGTAGTCATCTTTTTGAAGAGTGACTTGACTATAAAAGTCTAGAATGAAACGGGGGACAATTGGCTCACTGATTTCGTAGAGACAATTGAGACGAATGTTAGAGAAACAACGATCGATGTGATTGGATGTGCAGTAAAGTTGATCAATAAATCCACCCTCATGAATACATCGATCTTCGATAGGTTTGTAGAAGCCTGCGATAGAAGGAGAAATACTGGGTGTTTGGGATACTTTAGGAATGTAAGAACGGGTAAGAGAGGTATCACCAACTGTTGCTCGAGGCATATTCTAAACAAGATAACAACAAAATAA
The DNA here is from genome assembly GCA_026074375.1 of Tanacetum coccineum. Lineage (NCBI taxonomy): Eukaryota > Viridiplantae > Streptophyta > Magnoliopsida > Asterales > Asteraceae > Tanacetum > Tanacetum coccineum. The sequence goes on along the minus strand of BQNB010007213.1, from coordinate 20,859 downwards.
ATTAATAAAAGAATAAAAAAAATAAAGTTTTGAAAAATGAAAAATGTGGGACAATGATTACTTCGACTTCTAAAAATAAAACCCTAAGAAGTAATCCATATGTTCTCTAATTTATTTGTCACTTAATCTAGAGTGTCGAGGGATATATATTAGTTATATATTTCAACATCTTAGAAAGTGATCCAAACACTCTCTAATCAATATAATACTTGACTAAATTTGTAGAAAGATACAAGTTAAGTTGTATATTTTGTTGACAAATATTAGTTCATCATTTTTTTTGACTTGATGAGAGTTAAATGGTGTTTGTTTTGACTCAACACTATGTTTTAAAATATTAAACCAAACGCCCCTTTATTTTATACATTTTACAAAATGTATCAAAATATATATGAATTATATATCTTGATGACTTGTACAAGTTAGTTATGTGTTTATACAAGTGACAAAAATATAGTGATGGTCATTTCGATTCTAAAAATCGATCCTAAGAAACGAACCAAATGCCCCTTTATTTTTATAAAACTTTAGCCATTGATTCGAAAAATATGCCTTTAGGAATGTGTGTTTCGAAAGATAATGTATAATCATTTTAACGTGTTTTTGGCATGAATCAACAATGTATAAAAATTTTGTTTTAAAATTTCTTAGTTTAAAATATAATTGAAAAAGAAAAGTATAAGAAATCTTATAATAGGTGTTGTTAATCGAGTTGTAAGTGATTGCCCTTTGTGAAATTGGATGAATTTTTAAGTTTGGGAATTGGATTTTATAGTTTTTGAGTGTGTGTGTTCGTCACACAGTAGCAGAGAGTGGGGGAAAGATGAAAATGGGTGTTTGAATTGTGTTTTGCAAAAGAAGTGGGCTGTTTGGTGATTTTAATAGGTCGGTCCCCTTAATTATTAAGGGGGCGCCCACTTCAACACGGTCGGTCCCCTTAATTTTAAGGGGGCCGCCTATTTGGAAAAAAATTGTTTTTCGATTTTGACTAGTTTTGTAAATATACAATTATCAAAATACGTCGGGAGGTATTATTTTATATACTCTAGTCGTCGAAGGAATAAAGTTAAAGACGAGAGAAAAATACTTGACATTTTTAATTATCTTTTCGTTAAGTTAAGTAAACTTAAATAATTTCCAATTAAGTTGTCAAGATTTTTGGATCGAGAGATCGTTTGGAGATGGTTGACGAAATTTAATTGACATTTTAATTAACCTTTCGTTAATTAAAAATACTTTGATTACTTCAGACGAAATAATCAAGTTGTCAAGCCGAGAGAGGATTTAGTGACGTGTTCAATCAACTACTTATCAATTGAGTAAATTAATTACTTCGGACGAGATGATTAATTATCACGATTTGTAATATAAAAAGAAATGATAAATGATAGAATAATAGAATAGACTTAAACTTTGATGAGAAGATTTTGATAGACGTAGTTTATTGTAGACGTGTAGACGATGCAGATGTTGTAGTCAAAAGGAGTTTGTTTCATCCATAATGATTTTGATGTCATGCCTTTCCGGCGTAAGATGAAAAACTAGTCCTACTTCTATGTTAATGATTACCCACTAACTCACTTTTCTTCATCTACGTGAGTTCGCTACTAGTGGACATAGAAGATTTCCATTTTATAGAGGAACGTAGAGAATTCTAATTCAACTACGTGAGAGACGAATTCATAATGAACAAAATCTCTTAATTCTACAAAGCCAACAAATAGCATTTTAGTGACTACACTATTTCCATAAGCTTAAATTATGTTCTACTAACTATAACTTATTTGTTTAACATTTACCACATGTAGCATAATAGTATATTTAACACATAATCTAAATTCTGAGAAGTTTGGAAAGAAGACATACCATTGCCTACAATGTATTTTCTTCAACATCTTCAAGTAAGTAAACTTTGAAGGAGAAATCTTTTGGAAAACCCGTCATGAGATTTTAAGAATGTATTCGCTTGTCGGATTCCAAGAAATGTTAATGAACAACACCACTTGAATGTTGTAACGACTCAACCACTTGGTCCCCAATGTCTCATGGGTCCAAAATTGTTAGTTCCAAACATATATTGCATATGTTGCATTTGATTTGGATACATATAAGGTGGACATATTCCCCCCGGAGAGAAGTTTGGTTGTTGTGAATAATTCCACAATGAATGATTATTATTAGGGTAATTTTGTCTAACTTGATCTCTCCTAGGTTGTGGTGTTTTAGACCGAGGGTGGGAGTTATTGGTTCTTTTTGAAGGAGGAGTCTTAGATCTCATTTTAGGCTTAGTAAAGCCAACTCCGAGTTTTAAAGAGGGTTTATAAAAACATTTTACTTCGTCTTCGCCTACAATGTGTATTTTAGTATTGTTTACAAGCATAATTTTTGGTCTTGGGCTTGAGCTTAATTCTACTACTTTTTCTTTAGAATCAACCTCTTGTGATTTAACAAAATTCACTTGTTTAGACTCACTAGTTGATCCTTTGGTGAGATTAAATCCTAGGCCGGATTTATCACCATAAGGTTTTTGAAGATTTAACATTTTCTTAAGCGATTTACTACTATTATTAAATTGATTAAGCTTAGAAATTTATATCTTAAGTTTTTCATTTTCAAATTTAAGGTCTTGACATGTCTCACATTCTTAATTGACCTCTTTACCTCTTTCTATTTTAGATAGTTTATTTTTTAGTTCTAATATTTCATTTTCTAACTTATTTTTAATTTGTTTTAGTGATTTATTTTTAGCCATGACTTTTAGACCTATTTTGCATAGTCGATTATATTCATAATCTAAATCTTTTTCATCTAACGATTATTGGTCATCACTAAAGAATTCGGTTTCGGAAAGTACCTCATTAGAAGCTTTAGCCATAAGACATTTTTCATCTTTAGTCTTTTCTTCTTCATCTTCGTCGCTATCCCTCCATGATCCTCCAACAAAGGCTCTTTGATTGTAGCTTCTTGATAGTTTTGGACACTCTCCGATGAGGTGATTTGAATCCTCACATTTAAAATGTTTTCTTTCGCCTTTGCTATTTTTGTTGTCTTTATTTCTTTGAGATACCTTTTGTTGGGACTTAAAGACTTCAAGATGATTCTTAGAGTTACTACTGCTCGAGTATATAAGGAAAATTATGCTAAGTAGTTAGTACTGGTAGTATAAAGTTACTACTGCTAGTTACTACTGTTAGTATAATTTAGTAGTGTTAGTATAAAGTTACTGCTGTTAGTTGAAGTTAAGACTGCTCAGAGCTGAAGTCTGAAATATAAGCTAAGTAGTTAGTGCTGCTAGTAGTAAAGTTAAGACTGCTAGTACACAGTTACTACTGTGAGTATATATTAGTACTGCTAGTACTAATGTTACTACTGCTTATGTTTATTAGTACTGCTGGTACAAAAGTTAATGCTGCTGGATTACAACTGCTAGAAGACTTACTACTGTCAGAAGAATAAAGACAAGTAAAGAGATAAGGATTGTTTGGAGAACAAGAATACTTATGAAGATAAGTATTGAGTTATTTTTATAAAAGATATGTATAATGTATTTGTTTAAAAGATGACGTTTTCTTTTAGAAAAGATCATGATATCTTATGAAAGTATTGTAAGCCTTGTAGGACTCTTTGGTTTATAGAATTAGATACATCAAAAATGAGTCTTTCTTTGTAGCTTCAAGGTTGTAAACCCTAGTACTAGGCAGAGTACTCGTATTATTCATAATAATAATATTGAAGCTTTTTGGTTATATTGTTCATTCATTCTATAGCATCACAATTTACTATTACATTCATATTCTTCTAAGTACTAAAGAGTAGATTCAACAAAGTTTCTAGCATAGTTATCTTGAATCTATTCAATACAACTAACCCTTTTACAAGGTTTACAAGATCTAGTTGGGATCAACAAGTGGTATCAGAGCCTTGTGTTCTGAAACTTTGATCTAGAAGTTATGGAATTTGAATCTGCACAAAGTAACACTATTGCTAAGCTACCCATACTCAAACTAGGTGAGTATGAGATGTGGGTGATAAGAATCAAGAAATACTTCTAGGTATAAGACTATGCTCTATGGGAGGTCATAGAGAATGGTAACTCATGGGTATCTGTACCACAAACAACACAAGAGAATGGTACTTGTGTTACAAAGATGTCAGTACTTGTAACAGCTGAAGAAAAGACTAACAAGAAGAGTGATGTGAAGGCTAGAAGCTTGCTACTCATGGCTCTTCCCAATGAACATCAACTTACTTTTAGTCAATACAGTGATGCTAAAACAATGTTTGCTGCTATCGAAACACGATTTGGAGGTAATGAAGCCACTAAGAAAACACAGAAGACACTGTTGAAGCAACAATATGAAAATTTTAGTGCATCAAGCACAGAGTCTCTTGACTCTATCTTTAACATACTCCAGAAGATTGTTAGTAGGCTTGCAATTTTGGGTGTGGTCATCACTCAATAAGACTTAAATTCAAAATTTCTGAGAAGCTTGCCTCCTGAGTGGAATACTCATATTGTAGTCTAGATGAATAAGGCTGATATTGAAACAATGAGCATTGATGATTTATACAACAACTTCAAAATTGTTGAACAAGATGTAAAGAAATCTATTGGTGCAAGTAGTGGTGCTCAAAACTTAGCCTTTATGACTGCTCCAAGCACTAGCAGTACTAATGATGTTAATACTGCTAATCCTGCATATGAAGTTAGTACTGTTAGCCCTAATATTAACACTGCTTGTCCTCAAGTTAGTACTGCTAACTTCAGTGATAATACTGTGTATGCTTTCATGGTTGAGAATCCCAATGGTTCTAATCTCCTACAGCAGGACTTAGAGCAAATTCATGAAGATGATCTGGAAGCAATGGATTTGAAGTGGCAGCTCTCTCTGCTAAGTATGAGGGCAAAAAGGTACTTTTAGAGAACAGGAAAGAAAATTTTCATTAATGCTAATGATACTACTGGGTATGATAAATCCAAGGTAGAGTGTTTCAACTGTCATAAGATGGGACACTTTGCCAGGGAATGTAGAGCACCAAGGAACAAAGAGGGTCAGTTCAGAAATCAAGACAACACTAGGAAGCAAGGAAACAATGAAGACACATCTTCAAAGGCAATGTTGGCTATAGATGGTGTAGGTTTTGACTGGAGTGATATGGCAGAAGAACAGGTTCAGACAAACATGGCTCTAATGGCGTTTTCAGACTCTGAGGTATACAATGATAAAACTTGCTCTAAAACTTGTCTAAAAAACTATGAAACTCTTAAGAAACAGTGTGATGATTTGATTGTTAAGCTTAATCAAACTGAATTTACAGCAGCTACTTATAAAAGAGGTTTAGCAACTGTAGAAGAACAACTTATCACATATAGAAAGAATGAAGTTCTTTTTAGTGAAGAAGTTACAGTTCTTAAAAGGGAAGCAGCTTGCAAATATTATGAAATAAATGTACTTAAATGTGAGTTTGAAAAAGTTAAGCAAGAAAAAGAGGGTATTGAATTTAAAATTGAGAAATTTGATAAAGCCTCAAAAGACCTAGACAAGTTGTTAGGGGGTCAGATAACTGACAAAAGTAAAAAGGGTTTTGGGTATAATGTTGTTCCTCCACCCCATTCTTTAATCTATAATCAACCTAAAAAGCTTGATTTGTCTTATTCTGGTCTTGATGAATTCAAAGACCCCAAATTCAAAAGTTATGGTTCTAAGGAGAGTAAGCAAGAGTCTAACATTGTTTGTGATAAAAAATCAGATGCTTCTAAGGAAATTTTTAATGACTCATTAGTAAAAGAACAAGTATCAGAAGACACAAGTAGCTTTGTTGAGTCTCCACTTAATGTTGATAAAGAAACTGTTTTTCTTGATAAAAAGATAGAGTTCAGCAAATCTAAAAATCATGAAAAACCAGTTAAAAAGTCAGTTAGGTATGCTGAGATGTATAGATCACAAAGTCCTAGGGGGAATCAAAGAAATTAGAATAATCTTAAATCCCAACAACTAGGTAGTGATTTTGTGATGTATAATAAAGCATGTTTCATTTGTAAGAGTTTTGATCATGTGCAGGCTCATTGTAAATACCATCAAAGGGAAAAGATGGTATAAAAGGAATAATATAACAGTGAACTACCAAATCAACTATCCTACAACAGACTCACCCTAATGCTCAAAGGAACATGGTTCCAAGAGCAGTTTTAATGAAAACTGGCCTAAAATCTTTTAATACTGCCAGGACAGTTAATACTGCTCATCCCAAATCTATAGTTTATAGTGCTAAACCAATGTCACATTTTTCAAAATCAGCATAATCAACTATAAAAAGGCCCTATCAATCAAAAACAGTATTAACTAACAAAAATTTTACCTAAAAAGTTAATACTGCGAAGGTAAAAGTTAATATTGTTAGGCCAAAAGCAGTTAATACTGCTAGGCCCAATTCTATAGTTGTTAATGCTATTAGGGTTAATCAGGCAAATGCTGTTAAGGCCTCAGCATGTTGGTTTTGGAGACCTACCAAACTTTATAGTACATCAATCACCTTGAAGAAACACAACTACATTGATGCACGAGGCAGATCCAAGTCAGTAATGGCTTGGGTCCCCAAAGGAAACTGATTTCCTTATATTTATGTGCAGGGCAAGCCACAACAGGATGACACAGGATTTATTGACAGTGGATGCTCAAGACACATGACTGGGAACATAGCTTATCTCTTAGATTTAAAGGAATTTGATGGAGGTTATGTTACATTTGGGGGAGGAGCACATTGTGGTAGAATTTCTGGTAAAGGAACACTTAAAACTGATAGCCTTGATTTTGAAGATGTATACTTTGTCAATGAGTTAAATTTAAACCTTTTAGTGTCTCACAGATGTGTGACAAAAAGAACTATGTCCATTTTACTAACACTGAATATGTTAATACAAAGTAAACCGTAAAAACGTTTATCTTTATATTTTACGATCTAACTTTGTTTTGTCGATAACCAAACATAAACTTATCAACCAACAAACTCTAAACGTTACTAAGCCAATACTTTTCTAACACACCAAAACACTTTATAAAAACAACATTCTTCTCATTCACAAAACCTATCTTGCAATTTTCTAAAAATGATCTTAAACACCTTTTTCATAAACTTTACCCTAAATACAAAATATTTTATCACAAAAAATATTTCCTCATAAAACTTCCTTCCTACTCATAAAATCTAATCAAAAGATTCTCTTTATTATTATATTAGTTTAAATGTTAAAAAGTCAAAGCTTATTTCTGAGTATTGTTTACCGGTGCTCTCAACTTTACATAACGGTGCCTTTGGGAAACAGCACCGGCAGTTCCAGCAAACAGTAAAATGTTTGGCTATAAATACCAACTCATTTCTCTTCTTTACACACACTTCTTAATACAATTCTGTTTCTAAATAATCAGTGTACAACTGATCTTCTATGTCTACTTCTCACTTGATCTAGGCATTTATCCTTTCTAACATTTGTCTTCTCTCTAGATCTGGTTACCACTGATCTTCTCTTATATTCTACTCTACTCTAATACTTCTTGTAGATCCTTCATGACGTTGTCATAACGACACCAAAAGGTCTTCTATGGACAAGCTCCCAAAATCTCTTGAAGCTTGGATCTATCTTCCATCTTGTGGCAAGCTTCTATGTCTCAAGATCTTCTTCATCTTGTCTCTAATCTTTAAACAAAATATCTTAGAAATGTCTAGATTTGGTTTGGTGCGTTGATGTAAAAACAATATATATGTGTATGTTTGGTACCTAGTAGAGGACAAGCATTGGTGATGTGACGAAGGGCTTAGGATTTGAATAAGGGGTGTTACAATGTGTAGTGGCAAATGGTGAATAGTTTAAATATGTGGAACCCGGTGTTTATCTTAGCATCGTGAAAATGATTAAGTAACGTTGTGTGGCTTCTCCGCCGGTTAAAGGAGACTTGGTGATTAGTGTATTCGAACTCTCGATTAGGTGACTTGGGGAGTAGAGTAGGACAAGGAAGGAGTCCTTGTAGCCGAACCACTATAAATAACCGTGTCATATATCCTTTACATTATTGCTCGCATTATCTGATTTTAAACATATCACATCACATCAAACAAAACTAAATACACTTTTGTGAAAATAAATAAAAGAAAATAAATGTTAAGATTTTAATTTGAAAACTATTCACCCCCCCCCACCCCCTTCTAGTTTTCACAATTGGTACCAGAGCAGATTACCGAAGATTTCAAAATATACTGTATTTTTCGAATCTTTAAAATCCAAACAATTTAAAATATATATATTACATATGCATAAATATTCCTCTATACATATTTGTTGCTCTTGCAAAGCTTAGGAATAATGGATCTAATGAAAGATATGTGGCTACTCAAATTCATAGCTGATCTAGGTCGCCGGAACCACCGGTGCTATTGTCTAAGAGCACCGGCTCAGTTTTTCGACAGCACTGGCTGACTGATGTGTATGTTGGGCTTATGCATTTTTGGGCCTTAATCTAATGTTTAATTGTGGGCTAGACCAAATTGGTTCTCAACCATTTCTAAACTTATTTTTGTATGACAAAAAAAAACTATGATCTTGACATCGGGTATCTTCTCAGAAACAACCTTCATGGCCGATCACTCTAGATCTATACATATTAAGCTGTGAAAAGGTTTAGGCCAAGTACGTTTACAACTTTATGTATAGTGACATATCTCTTTTAAAAGAGACCTATGATCTAGATGATTCATGATCCGATTTGATAAGATCTCAAATATGTCAAGCCATGGTATCACAAAAAAAATCATCTCAAAATTTTTCTTGCATATACTTTTCTCTGCTATTCATTTTCATAAATAAAGGGATCTCTTGCATATTATCCACTTGCATGTCCTCATTTCATCGGTGCATCTAAAAAGGTACACAAATTCTTTCTTAAATTTTGTCTATGTGATTTTTTTTCATTGTGAATCATGAAAGGTACTTGTATATACGTAAAAATATAATAAATGTGTATATATATACATATATATTTTCACACTAAATAATATCTTTCTGGATATTGCTTCATCTTGAATCGTTGCCTCCTAACTCGTTCTAAATACTCTGTCACAAATATTTTGGGTATACAAACCATTTATTCAAATTTCAAAACTATCCTCACCTTTTCCCATAATCAAACAGCCACCTTCTCAAATTATAAAACTTACCCACTACTATTCTCTTCCACTCACCATTTCAAATTTCACTCACAAATTTCATTTTCTCCTCTAAATCTCTAACTGGTTCGCACCATGGAAACCGTAATGGAAATCCTTAGTCCCGTCTTGATCATGATCATCATCTTGCTCGCAATGCTCCTTTATCTCATGATCAAATTCCTGGACCGTGACGTGTTTTTCATTCTTGCGTTATATATTACCATTGTATTTCCTATTCTATGTATCGCATTGTACATCAAATCTTTATATATGGAATTTTAATTTCTATTAGTCATATATTTTTCATCATCTAGAAATTACCGTCTCGTCACGCTCAAAGAAAATTTAATACCGCAAGTCTTACACATCTTAATCCACTTACTTATCAAAAAAAAACCCATCTGATGGGCCGGGAAAGCCCAATAGTATATCTATGAAGACTGTGAAGACCAAATGGGCCCTCAATCATTTCAAAGCATTTGTGTGCATTTGACGAAGTTGTGAAGGACTTTTGAGGCCCAATCCTAGCCCAGTTACAGCCAATCTTCAGCCATTGTACACACAAACCACACATTCATAACCTTTTTGGGTTGATCAAAGCCATAATAGAACCAGCTCAAGCCAATTATGGCCCATTAATCCTTTTTATAAAACAATAAGGACTAAAAAGGTCATTTTTAAAAGTGTTTTATAAAGAAAAATGGAAAAATAAAAGATGGGACGAAATCTGTTTACCAAAAACCAGTACCTTTTACCCTTTTTAAAAACCTAGGGGGCTGTTTTGCAAAATTCCAAAACTTTCTTTATTCTTTAGTTATAAAACGCAGGGACCAAATTTGCAATTTCCTAAAAGTCTCTTTGTTTTCTTTTAGTTATAAACCACAAGGACTTAAGCTGCCATTTTCCAAACATATTTATAACTGAAAACTTGGGCTTAAAACGAAATGAAAAGAGTGAGAAAGTTGGAGGACTAAAATTGCCTCTTCCCCAACGTTTCCTTTTAAACCTGTAACCATAATACTGTACCTCCCCCGTACCCGCCAAAACTTATACAGCCTCTCCCCACTGTTTTAGCCCCATACCACCTCCCAAGTACCCTTACCAGCTCACCTTCACCAATTCCCACTTACCCATTGCCCCTTATACCCCCTTTCCAGTTCAATCACACAACCCGAAGCAACCCTTTCAATGGTGAGATGAAGTCAAGATCAAACCAAGGGCTAGGATTGCTTGGGGATTGTTGCACTCTCACAACAAGCTCTTCCCAACACAAAGAGAAGTCTTTGGACTTGTATAAATTGAAGAAACACAAGCCGAAGTCAAACACCCTTTTTTTTTATGTTTTAGCTTAATTTTCAATTCCAAGTCTTTTCTTTTAATCTTTTAAGTGTACTCAGTTGTTTTTAAAGCTTTATGTTGTAATCTTTCTGTTTTTTCAATATAATTTAAGCACACCTTCTTTCATTGCAACCCCATTGCCCACCCCTCTGCCCCACACCTAATCTTGCACCATTCACATGTAACCCCCCCCTTTCCTGCCCCTACCTGATTCGTCCTCTGTCCCCTACCCCCACCCACTCCGGCCTCTCCCCTCCAACCACCGTCTTCATCAATCCACTAGTAATCACTTTCTCAGCCTTCAATTAACAAAAATTCAGTTAAAAAATCGTTTTTATATATTAAAGGGGGTGTTTGGCATTGCCTGAAAATGGGTCACAATGGTGTTGGTCATGGGTTGTAACCACTCAGCCAACTTTGGCTGAGTGTGTGGGCTTTATTAAGCTACTTTAACCACAATTTTCAGTTTAAAAATAAGTTTCTAAGTGTTCTTTTGGTTTCTGTCAATTTCCCAATAAGCAAAAGTGAGCTTAAGTGCTCAAGCTGCATAAGCAGCTTAAGCACACTTTGGTTGTGCTCATTTGGTTGTATCTAGCTATTTTGAAACACCCTTGCTCTGTCCCTTTTGGTTTGACAATATAAGTCAAAAGAGTGAAACCCATATTTTTTGAAAACCTTGACTTTTGAGATCAAAAATCAGCAGGTTTTATTGTGATTTAGGACCTCATATTTTGAAAATAAGCTGAACTATACCCCTTTTACATCTGTCTTTGGTTGGTTGTGGGAATAAGCCTTGAGCGCTTTATGGGATAAGCCAAAAAAGGCCCTTAAGCCCCTGGTTTTGTCGCTCTTCCCCTGGGTGCTGAGCACTCAGTTTTCAGCCCATTTTTCTTGCTTATTTTTGATTATAAGCCTTAGGATCTTTTTGCTTTCTTTGATAGTTATAGGTAGTTCTTTAATTCCCCACAATCTTGTAGCTTAACTTCCCCTTTAGGTTAGCTTATTTAGGGCTTAAAGTCCACTTTTTTCTGTTTTCTTTCTAAAACTGTCTCATAAGCTCAAATCACTTCCAGCTTATTTTAGGGCTTATCTTAGTGGACTTTTTAGCTTATTTAGGAACCTTTAGCCTAGTGACTTATCCCCCCTAGCTTTCTAGCCCTTTTGTAGCTTAAATCCCAAAAGAAAAGCTAAATAAGCTGCGGTAACGCTTATTGTGCTTTTTGCAGTCCAAAAAGTCACTTTTCTGGCTTATTGTGAGTCTTTCAGCTTATACTCCTTTTATGAAAAATGTTCTCCTAAGTCCCCTTTACAACTTTGCTTCTTTAGCTTTTTGCTACATAAGCATTTGGTACTTAACTTGTAATCGGGTTCCTTTCTCAGGGACTGTTTGTGTGTTGTAATTTCTCTCTTCTAGTTAACAACTGTTGTACTCACCCCATTGTCGTTTGCTTGGTTTTACCCGATTTGTCCCTTATCAGTCCTTTTTCACTGTTAGTCCCAAAGTTAATTTATTTAGTTTATTAATTAATTAATTAATTTTAGTTAAAATTATTAGTTTAATTACTTTTTTTAAAATCATGTTACTTTTGGCATTTTTTTTATTTTTCAGAATTGTTATTGTTTTCTTTATTTAACTTTTATTTTTTCAGAATTTTTATAACTTTTTAATTTTTTTGTCTTTTTCTATTTTCTTAGTTTAATTAGTATTTAATCTTTTTATAATTCATAAAAAAATCAATAAAATTAATAAAAAATTATTTTTCTTTTTTATAAAATTTTTTCCACTTTTGTCATTTAGTGTCTATGAAAAATAATAAAATTTAGTTGTAGGCTTAATTTTTCATAACTTCAGTTTTAGACCCGTTTTTACCGGGTACGTTTTACCGTTTCTTTTCGTTTTTTTACATTCAAACGACCTCCGTTTTTGTTCTAGTTTTCTTTATTTTTCAAGGATAGTTTAATTAGAATTTAATTTTGATTTTTAATTTAATTTAGCATTTATTTTCTAAATTTAGTATTTTAGGGTTCCGATACTGATTTGTTCCCCGTATTTAATTTAGATTTAATTTTAGGATTTCCCAATAATCAATTATGTTTCCCGTAGTTTTTTTTTAAGATCCCCATTTCCTATACTTGTTTCCCGTAGATTAAGTTAAGTTTTATTTAATTAATTTTAGTTATAATTATATCAGTGTTTCCATCATTTCATTTTTCCGTCAAACCAGGATAAATTTCAATTGCAGCCTCGTTGGGACATACGACCCGGGAATATCTCTTCCGGAATCTTTTTATCATTGATTTGATTCTTATATATTTTATATATATATACTATCACACGAATCAATACGTATATGCAGCTAATTAAAAGCTAGAAAACACATTATGATGAGGTTATAACGCATCTAAGGATTATAGAGATGCAATCTATTTTTAAGTCGGTGCATCTCGGCATATGCGGTTTTAGTTACTCTTTTCCTTCTATTTTTAGAGAACACTTATTATTTGATACTAACTCTCTCTCTCTCTCTCTTTCTATTATATATTATATATATATATATATATATATATATATATATATATATATATATATATATATATATATATATATATATTTATATATTTAATTTATATATATATATATAATATATATTAGACACTAAATAATATCTTTCCGGATACGGCTTCTCTTGGATTTTAAATTGCCTCCTAACTCGTGCTCGAATACTCGGTCACAAATATGTTAGGGGTAATTAAAAAAACCATTTATTCAAATTTCAAAACTATCGTCACATTTCCCCATATTCAAACGGCCACCTTTCTCTAATTATAAACTCACACACTACTCTCATCTTTCCAATCACCCCCTATTTCAAATTTCTCAAAACTCACAAATTTCCATTTTTCCTCTAAATCTCTAACCGGTTCGCACCATGGAAACCGTAATGGAAATCCTTAGTCCCGTCTTGATCATGATCATCATCTCGCGCGCCAATGCCTCTTTATCCCATTGATAAAATTCCCGACCTTAGGGTTTTTTCATTCTCGCGTTAATATTACATTGTATTTCCTATTCTATGTTAGCGTGTACATCAATTCTTTTATATATGGATTTTTATTTCTATTATCTATTTTTTTTCTCCTTCATCTTCTAGAATATTAATCGTCTCGTCACGCGCAAGAAATATTTAATTACCGCAAGTCTTTCTTTATCTCAACCACTTACGTATATAAAAAAGGGGTAATTAAATAAAAAGGATCACAACACTTAAAGAAATAATAAAAAGAAATTTTTTAATAAATTTTCTTTATTTCAACTGTGTCCTCTTCCGGTGCCTTTCATTTTGCAAGCCGGTGCCATTTAATGAACAGCACCGGAAGAACCAGCCAACTACAGAACAAAATGTCTTGTTCTTCTTTTCTATCTTCTCACTGTTTGAAAATTTTATACTCCCAATAAACACACTGGGCCCCCACCCCCCGCAACACGTACTCCCCCCCCCCCCCCTCCCCCCCCCCCCCACATTTTTTGAAGTCCTTTGACCATTCCTTCTTCCTTTTATCAAAGTGCTACATTGTAAGTATTAATCAACACTTATTTTCTTACTATCTATCTTAATCAATTAAGTTTATGTTTCTCAAAAAAATTTATGAACCCTAAAATGCAAGAATCACTTAAGTCAACTAATTAGATATGTAGGATAACTACAATTGGATTTTAATACGGGTCGAGATCAAGAAAACAATCCATGCACGTTTTTAAATCAATCTGAGCCAAATTGTTAATACCCATAAAAACTTATAAAATTCTTAAATAAAATTTTCTAAAACCCTCTATATTTTCTGTTATCAATAGGTGTATCATGCCAAGCTCACAAGATGTTGATCATCACGACACCGCGCACTACATTCCCATGTATCATCGTACCGGAGGTTTTACCGGTCATGAAAGGGAGATTTACAAATCCCTTATGAATCGCCTTTTTCATGAAGGTAGAGTAAAATATCTTAGAAATGTCTAGATTTGGTTTGGTGATGTTGATGTAAAAACAATATATATGTGTATGTTTGGTACCTAATAGAGGACAAGCATTGGTGATGTGATGAAGGGCTTAGGATTTGAATAAAGGGTGTGTAATGTGTAGTGGTAAATGTAAAAATGGTTTTCTAATATTTGGAAACTCGGATGGTTTAACCTTAGCATCATGACAATGATTAAAGTAACGTTGTTTGTGGTCTCCGCGGTTATTTTTTAAGAAGGACTCGGTGATTAGTGTATTCAAACTCTCGAGTAGGTGACTCGGGGAGTAGAGTAGGACAAGGAAGGAGTCCTTGTAGCCGAACTACTATAAATAACCATGTCATATATCCTTTACATTATTGCTCGCATTATCTGATTTTAATCCGTATCACATCACATTCATAACAAAATAAATAAACTTTTGTGAGAAAAAATAAATAAAAGAAATAAAAAAAAAGTATAAGATTTTATGAAGATGTATACTTTGTAAATGAGTTAAATTTCAACCTTTTTAGTGTCTCAAAGATGTGTGACAAAAAGAACTATGTCCTTTTTACTGACACTGAATGTCTTGTCTTATCTCATAATTTTATGTTGCCTGATGAAAGTCAGATACTTTTTAAAATTCCTAGAAAGGACAACATGTACAATTTTGATATGAAGAACATTGCTCCTAAAGAGATTTTAACTTGTCTTGTTACAAAGGCTACATCAGATGAATCAATGCTCTGGCATAGGAGACTTGGTCATATTAATTTTAAGAACATAAATATGCTTGTTAAGGATAACCTTGTAAGAGGTTTGCCTACAAAACGTTTTGAAAATGACCAAACCTGTGTTGCTTGTCTAAAAGGGAAGCAACACAAAGCTTCTTGTAAGTCCAAGGTTCTGAATCTAATTACTAAGCCTTTGTTTATGCTTCATATGGATTTGTTTGGTCCAACCTTTGTGAGTAGTTTAATGCATAAGAAGTATTGCTTAGTAGTCACTGATGATTATAGCAGGTTTACTTAGGTTTTCTTTTTAACAACTAAGGATGAAACTGGTGAGATTCTTAAGAACTTTATAAAAGAAATAGAAAACCTAGTGGATAAGAAAGTGAAAATAATCAGAAATGATAATGGAACAGAATTTAAAAATAAAGTTATGGATGATTTTTGTAGAGAAAAAGGTATTAAGAGGGAATACAGTGTAGCCAGGACTCCTCAACAAAATGGTGTGGCTGAGAGGAGGAATAAGACACTAATTGAGGCTGCTAGAAACATGTTAGCTGACTCTAAGTTACCTACCACATTTTAGGCTGAAGCAGTTAGTACTGCTTTCTATGTACAAAATAGGGTCTTAGTAGTCAAGCCTCATAACAAGACACCTTATGAACTTTTTAGAGTTTTAAACTAGCTCTAAGTTTTATGAGACCATTTGGATGTCATGTTACCATTCTTAATACTTTAGATAATTTAGGCAAGTTTAATGGCAAAAGTGATGAAGGTTTCTTTGTTGGATATTCCTTGAGTAGTAAAGCTTTTAGGGTATAAAACACAAGAACTAGGAGAGTAGAAGAAAACTTGCATATTGGGTTTTTAGAGAATAAGCCTATGATAGAAGGGAATCGTCCAAAGTGGCTGTTTGATATTGATTCTCTAACCCAATCTATCAATTATGTACCAGTAGCTCCAGGAACAATCTCAAATGAATATGTAGATACACAAGGAGAACTTAATGCAGGTACATCTACTCAGAAAGAAGAAATCAATCAAGATTGCATTGTCATGCCAATTTGGAAAGATGCTTTATACTTTGATTCACCTTCCAAAGATGTTGGTAATGGTGAACCAAAATCTGTTACTGATGATAAAAGGCAGGTTGAAGATGGTCCACATAATAAGAGTGATGAAAAAGATAAGTCTGAAAGCTAATGCTGATGGACAACATGTTAATACTGCCAATCCTGAAGTTAATACTAGTCATTTTAAACTTAATACTATTAAGCCATCAGTGAATACTGCTAGTTCAAATGATCCAGATAGCCCTAAAGACATGTTCAAATTAGGAGATAGTCATACACTTAAAACCACTCATGTTGAGTTCTTTAGTAATGAAGATGAACTAGAAGTTGATTTAGGGAACATCACTAATTCCTATACAGTACCAACCACACCAAATACAAGAATCCATAAAGATTACCTAATTAAAAATGTGATTGGTGATGTAAAGTCCTCTATTCAGACAAGAAGAATGACAAAATCTACTTTTGAACAAGGGTTTCTCAGTGCTGTATATGAACAGAAAACACATGATACCCTGAATACTTGTTTATATGCTTGTTTCCTATCACAGATTGAACCCACAAGCATTGCTAAAGCTCTATCTGATTCATCTTGGGTGGAAGCAATGCAGGAAGAACTTCTGCAATTGAAACTCAAACAGGTTTAGAAACTTATGGATTTTCCTAATAGGAAGAGGGCCATTGAAACAAAATGGGTCTTCAAAAATAAGAAAGATGAAATAGGAATTGTAATTAGGAATAAAGCAAGGTTGGTTGCACAGGGTCATAGACAAGTAGAAGGTATAGACCATGAAGAAGTTTTTTCTCCTATGGCAAGAATTGAGGCAATAAGATTGTTTTTAGCCTATGCTTCTTTTATGGGTTTTCTGGTATATCAAATGGATGTGAAAAGTGCTTTCTTATATGGAACTATTGAGGAAGAATTTTATGTTACTCAATGATAAATGCTAAATTGTATATTGAAATTACCCGGGATTTTGCCAAATAAAAGCCATAAAAATGCCAAAAGAATAGAAAGATCAACACGAACCAAACAACCCAAACATTGTTTAAATGTTAACCCGTGCACTAGAATCAACCCGGAAGTACCCAAACTCTCATGTTTTTGATCAAAGATTGAAAAATAAAGTGTGTGTGTGTGTGCTCTAGGTCGGACGAACAAGAGAAAGAAAGAGAGAAAGATTTTTTTTTGATTTTTGAAAGTAAAACATGAATTGTGTGTGTTTTAGGACCAAGACAAGAATACTTGTACTAGGGATGGACCATTGTTCCTAAATAAAATCCATCTTGTCTCCCCCTTGTCTAGAACCCGCGGCTAGGGTATCCTAGGGGTCGGGATTGCCTTCTTTTTTGTTGGGTTCACTTAATACTCAAAAACCGTGATCGAAAAATATTTTCCGAAGTTACTTAGCATTTTTATTCATCTTAAAAATACTTTTCCAATAACCTAGAGTATTTACACGACATATTTCCATTTGAAACTCCCCAAAATTCATTTTGAACATTATCGGACGTGTCGGGACTCGTTTTCGGCATTTCACACTATTCATGGGTTAAACCACCCTGTTGATAAAAATATAATGCCTAAAAACATTACTAATATTTTTTCGCATCTTTACGTTTTGAGAATCACAAAATATAAAAACGTTCAACGTAAAATTAAACGTAAATAAGTAATTAGTAGTAAAATCACCATTTCCAACAAAATACATCACATTAAAGGTATGATAAATAAATGCTTTAATGCATTTTATGATCAAAGGAAAGTTTTTATTCATCCCTCACACTTTTACAAAATGTTGTAAACATTTTATAAACATTACAAAACATTTTCTACAATTAAAAGAAATGTTTTATTCAAAATAAACATTTTGAAATTCAAATTTTTGGACCTAAAACGGCTAGAAAAGTTCCAGAAAATTCCCCCTACACAAAAGACAAACTGGGGAAGCCCTAGTCTAGGGGGCCCCCTTAAATACACGGCCGGCCCCCTTAAAATTAAGGGGACCGCCCACCTATTTAGGGGACCGCCCCTAGGTAGACGCTCCCCCAGTTTGTCCTATAAATACTTTTCCCCATAATTTTCTCACCTTTTGCACTCATTCTTTCTGCCCAAAACAACCCACATATCCTCTCTAAAAATCCTTTGATCATTTAATCATAAAGCTTTGTTTCCAAGTGATCCAAGCTTAATTCCTCAAGTGCAAGAGAAGAATACTTCTATCATCAAGTGAAGAAGTATTACACCTTTGTGTGTTGTTGCAATCTTATTGCATTCATATCATAACTTGTAAATCTTTTGTAAATCTTGTATAGTTGTGTAGTTGCTAGATCTTGGCGATCTTTATAAGTATAGTTAGATCGTGGTGATCTTACCAAGTAGTGTTAGATAATTATGATATAAGTAGTGTGGTATAGTGAAGCCACAAAGTTGTGAAGAAGTCTTGAAGTTGTGAAGAAGTCGTGAAGTTGTGAAGTCGTGAACAAGTCGTGAAGTTGTGTTGTGATAGATTGGTTCTAGCTAAGATTAGAACTCGACATTTAGCTTTGTGTCGTAAATCGGTGTAAGCAACGTTGTGTACGGTTTTCTCCGCCATAAGGGAGTTTGTTGACATAGTGAAGAAAACTCTCGAGTTAGGTGCTCGGGGAGTGGAGTAGGGCGAAGAGGTGCTTCGTTACCGAACCACTATAAATCCTCGTGTTGTGGTTTGATTGTTCTTACTCTTATCTATTTCTTATTTGATTAGTTATATAGTTCATATTGTGCACATTTTGAATTCACATAAAGTCGAATCTAAGTTTTATAATCAAACTAAACATAAAATTTAAAAAGCGGTAAAACTATTCAACCCCCCCCCCTTCTAGTTTTCCACAATTGGTATCAAGAGCCACGTCAAACAAGATTTTTAAAATAAATTGTATTTTAAAACTTGAATCGATCTATGGAATCGGAAAAATATTTAGAAGGGCAATCTATGCAAAGACCACCACTATTTGAAAGTGATGGATTTATTTATTGAAAAAATAGATTCGAAACTTATGTGAAGTCAAAAGATCTAGATCTTTGGCATATTATTACCAATGGTGATTTCCTTCCTTTTCAAAATAATCCCGAAACTAAAAAGGATGAAATAGTACCATTTGATAAACAAAATGATGATTTAAAAAGAAAACTTTCTAAAAATAATGAGGCTAAAATGGTAATTTATAATGCTTTGCCACGTAAAGAATACGAAAGAATTTTTATGTGTGAAACCGCAAAAGATATTTGGAATTCTTTACTAGTAACTCACCAAGGTAATAATCAAGTGAAATATAATAAAATAGATCTTCTTGTTCAACAATATAAACACGTTACGATTTCGGAAAAGGAATCAATAGATAATGCTTTTGGTTAATTTAACACTATTATTACTAGCTTAAAAGCACTTGATGAAAGTTTTTCTAGCAAGAATTGTGTTAGAAAATTTCTTAAGGCTCTTTATCCTAAATGGCACGCAAAAGTTACGGCTATTGAAGAATCAAAGAATCTAACAACTCTACTACTTGATGAACTCATTGGAAATTTGAAAGTTCATGAAGAAATAATAAAGAAAGATTCTGACACGGTCAAAAGCAAAAGAGAACAAAATAGATCTATTGCGTTGAAGGCTAGAAAGAAATCTAGTGATGAAAATAGCTCAAGTTCCGAAAGTGAAGACAAAGAATACGCCATGGCCGTAAGAAACTTTAAGAAATTTTTCAAAAGACGAGATATGTTTGTACGACAACCACACGATAAAAGAAAGCCA
This sequence comes from Tanacetum coccineum, assembly GCA_026074375.1. Taxonomy (NCBI): domain Eukaryota; kingdom Viridiplantae; phylum Streptophyta; class Magnoliopsida; order Asterales; family Asteraceae; genus Tanacetum; species Tanacetum coccineum. The sequence goes on along the minus strand of BQNB010007213.1, from coordinate 725 downwards.
TTCCAAAAATATAAGGATGACAAAAATGGCAAAAGCGAAAGAAAATGTTTTAAATGCGGTGATCCAAATCATCTCATTGGTGAATGTTTAAAAGCGTCGAGAATCTATAATCAAAGAGATTTTGTTGGAGGATGTTGGGTGATAGCAACGAAAATGAAGAGAAGAAGACAAATGATGAAAAATGTCTTAAGGCTAAAGCATTGAATGAGATACTTTCCGAAACCGAATACTTTAGTAATGATCAATCATCATTAGACAAAAAAAACTTAGATAGTGAATATAGTCGACTATGCAAAGTAGGACTAAAAGTCATGGCTAAAAATAAAAGTCTAAAACACGCTAGAATTCAATTAGAAAATGAAGTACTAGAACTAAAAGATAAAATATCTAGATTAGAAAAGGATAAGGAAGTTAGTGATGAATGCAAAATATGCCAAGACCTTATGTTTGAAAATGAAAAACATTTGTGGAAACAATAATTTTGGATACATGAAACATTGGGAAATCTTTTATGACCACGTATAGTGAACTCACGTAGATGAAGAAGAGTGAGCTAGTGGTTAACAATTAACATAGAAGTAGGCTTAGTCTCGTGAAGATCATCAAAACTCTATGGATGAAACAAACTCCCTGCGACCTAGACGTTCGTCTCGGCTACGTGTCTAACATCATCTACGTCTATCAGAATCGTCTTGTTGAAATTCTCAACATTCGTCCTATCATTT